>PVJO010010726.1:0-62895 GCA_004026905.1 Hystrix cristata | reverse complement strand
AATTAGACAATGTACTGTGATTTCTCCTCCCCTTTGATGAAAAAAAAGTATTCTTGAGTATATAGCAGCATAATTTATCACATTAAGGAGAGGATTGTCTCAATTGTGAATTTAGCCCCAGAGTAAATATGGAGATTACCTCCCTCTTACAGAAAAACAACACCATAAGTGACCAGGAGTAAATTTTGAGTTTAGTTTGTGTGTAGCTGAGAGAAATAAGTGTTGAATATTTTGCTTCCTCTCTCTGTCTGCAAGTATGACATACAAACTCACCAAACTAACAATGAAAATTCCCTTTGGTTTGGTTTGGCATAATCTAACTGCAAATATGTGTTTTGGTTTTTCTTTGAAGTAATGGCTTATTCTGCATTCCACTCACATTCCTTCCTCCACCCTATTTGCTTCTCTCTCTATGTTTTCTGGATTACTAACTTGTTGCATGTTATTACAGAATTCATTGCTGTCCAGTAGAAATTTCTGCAGTGTTGGATGTATTTTGTGCTTTTTGGTCTCCTATGCCACTAGCCACACATGATTATTGAGGCTGAAGAATCGAACTATCTAATTTTAGTTAAGTCTGGTTTCTTTCAGTTATATACAGTACCCATGTATGGCTGTTGTCTATCACACTGAGCAGTGCGAATCTACTTAGATTTTGAGAGCTTGAGATGATTGAACACAAAATGTATTAAATGGGATCTTGAAATTTCTGACAGAAATCTAAGCTACTTTCAGATATTAGAGAACAAAGACAATGTTAACAGTTGGCTTTTGACCAGTTTTTGAGGCTAGCCACTTCTCCTGTTCTTTGCAACTGCAGAAGGGCAGAAGTGGCTCTAGCCTGTCTGAAACTTGTTTGGGGTCCAGGGTTTTGTACAGGCTTGGATCAATTCACTTGCTTCTGAATTAGCCAAACAGGAATTCTTTGCATTTACCATACTGAAAGAGAAAAGGCAAAACAGAGTACATACGAATGCACAGCTTGCTGCTGATGTAAAGCATGTGGAAAAAGCCCAGGGAGAATTACTTTCTTTCATGATTGAATGCTGGTGCTCCATGGTATGTGGAAAAAGAGTCTCCTGCTTGTACAGGCCAACAGCTGGTGTTATCTGAGAAATAATTACTATGAGAGAAATCACACGTTTTTCATGTTTTCTGTCAGATCTGTAAGAATATGTTGTGTTAAATATGCACGTCATACTGAAAAAATATAATTAATAATATAACTTATTTTACAAAGAATTACCCAGAACTGCAAAACTACTGTCTTTTTTAAACTCCCATGCCACCATTATAAAATAGAAATGAAATACAAGTCAAAACTGTAATTTTTAAATTTCCCAGTAGCCACATCAGAAAAGTAAAAAGAAATAGGTGGAAGTAATTTTAATTTAGTTTATTTAGCCTCTGATAGTCACATATTTTAATAAAGGTACTATTTTAATAATATATTATGAAATATATTAATATATTTAATACTTATTGTAGTTAATATAAAAACTTAGTGAGCTATATTGTAGTCTTTATTCTGTGATAAGCTTTTGAAATCCAGCGTGTTTTCACACCCAGCACATAATTCTAACTAACCATATACCAAATGCTGAGTAGTGACACAGTGCTAACGGCTGCCCTATTGATGGCACAAATTCTGGATACTTATTCAGAAAGAATTAATAGAGAATTATTGTTAAACCTATGAGTTTTGTTTGTCAGAAGGCAAATATGGAATTATCAGATGCTCAGCTGAGATCTTCAATTTATCCATTCCTTTTGCCTGTTGAAATTCAATTTGGTCTGAAACTTTCTTTAATCAAGAAGAAAGACAAGATGCAATGATAAAGGAGCATTCATAAGAATATATTTATGGCTTAAATTTTCTCTAGTAACTTTTGGTGAAATTCAAGTCTTTCTCAAGGTGTGATAATTTCTGAAGTCATTTCAAATCTTAAGTTCATAGGTTTGCTGTTTTGTCTCTATTTGAACACTCAAGCCATAAATGTGATTGTTTTCTTTTCTTCCCTTTAAACCCAGAGACTATCTTGTGCAAATAACCTTGTTTTATTCTTTTAAAACAAAGCAGTTCTATCCCAGTTAACCTCAACTAGTACTTTAGTTGGTCTTAATACAGTTTCCCTTCACTGTCTCATAATTCTGTCAGTTAAATCTGAGATTTAAGAAGGCAGGTTTTGTGTAGGCACATTGTATAGGACTGTTTTAAATAGCTGTCAGAGAAGGAAATGTGAAAGTTTTATTCCTTGTATACCATAACCACACTATTACTTGAACATAGGCAGAAAAAAATGCCCACAGGCTATATCAGTGTTAGTCACAAATACTCAGTGGGCTAAATCAATTCATAGTTTTGGTGAGCAAGACCCTTGAGATATGGACTGAAATGAGATAGAGCTTACTGGCTGTTTCTGGAATTGTGTCAACATCCTTTAGAAAATAGCATCTCCAGAGATTTTATTGTAACATCAGATATTTGAGTCCTAAATTTGTTTTTTGTAACGTCTCTGTGAGTTTCATTTTTCCTTGACTATAACGAGACCTTGCACAGAGTTTGACTCAGTAACTGTTGGTCGAATGGATAGGTGCCCAGGACATCTACAAGGCCAAATTATGGCGAACACTCCAGAGGCTCAGTGTGTGTGTGCATAATGGCTGCAAATTATTTACAGAACATCAGTATAACAGAAAACAGTACATAGAGAAGTACTTACATTTAGGAATTATATAATACAGTACTGCCATAGGAAATTAAGCATGTCACATATGTACTGTATGTTACATTTTTTTCTTTTTAAATTTCCTATAATCCAGAGAAATTTTATAACAAGTGAAGACATTTTTGACAGTTAAATTGGTTGGAATAAAAATAATCAATGTTCAACAAATATGCTTTTTAGAATATAAAATCCTTGCTGAACCAGCAAGAGTCTTAAGTTTTAAAATCAGTAATATAAACTTTATCTACCTTATGTACTGTATCTACTTCTTGGACTCCATTAGATGCAAGGAATCTATGGTTTCTTTGTGAAATAGCTGAATGGTTTATATTTCAAATGATACCTTTGTTTCTCCCCTGACTCATGGGACAGCAAGAGTACAATTAAATTGATTTTAAATCACATTTAACATTACATATTGATTAGATACAAGTGCTTTGAAGCAAATGTCACATTGTTCAGCTCCAAAAAGCATCTATATCGAATAACAGAAGCTATGTGAGCCTTTATTTCTGTTAAGTAATTCAGGTGCTGTTATAAGTCATGAGAGTGAGATATCATACATGTGGTTAGCAGATGGTTCCCAAACCTTGTTATTGAAATACAGCCTTCAGTGCAGTTTATTAGCTTGCTTTGTATTCTCATTTATATTTTATTACCTTGGAATACAGTCATGGGATCCTGGAAATAGAATTTTCTTTAAATATATTGTTCCTAAAGTTTTTAAAGTCTTTTGTTAAGTGATGTCTAGGAGCAGACACAATGTCGGCCAAGCCAGGTTTTGAGATAAGGGAACTAAAAATATTCTTCCGAGTGGTCTGTGACAGCATCTCTATGTCTGTAACTTTATTTCTGTCATCTTCTATCTGAAGAGGAAATTCCTGTTTAGGGGTTAGGGAGATAAAGGATGACTTAGAGGGGTAGAAGTTGGATATATGAAGCCTTATATTATTAAACATGGTTCTACCCAGAACAGCAGCCTTTTCACACCTGCGGATCCTCTGGAGTGATAGTACTGAGAGGAACAACTACCCATCAAGTGACCTGGCAGTCATCACTCCCAGGGTAGGGGGAGGGCTCCAGAGGCTCCAGCTGCATACAAAGATTCAGAAGTATTGTAGTGGTTGTTTCATTGTATCCATTGGACATCTAGCTCAATCTAATCGTAACATGTGCTCAAATTTCTTTCTCTAATCATACCACATGCTACATTTCAGGCTGAGAGTATAATGTGTCAATCATCAGTCTATTGCTGAGACAAAGTACCTGACACACACAAGTTACAAGAGGAAAGGTTTATTTTGGCTCATGATTTCAGAGATTTCAGTCCATTGTTTGACTAGCTCCAAAGCAAAAGAAACACCATGGTGGAATGAAATGGCTGAGGAAAGGTGTTCACCTCATGGCAGCCAGGAGGCAGAGAGAGGGGGACAGAGCCAGAGAAAATGTCTACCCTTCAAAGTCATTCCCCTAGTGACCTACTCCCTCCAAATATGTCTTACCTACTAATAGCCTATTGTGCTATGAACTTAGCACAGGATTAATCCACTTAATGGAGTTCCTCAAACTTATCAGCTGCCTATCAATCCTTCAAAACGAGGCTTTTGGGAGTATTTTGGATCCCAACCATAACATGTAAATCAGCCATAGAGGACTGGCTTAGGATGCAGGAGGCCCTGGGTTTGATGTCCAACACCATAAAAACAAAAACCGAAAACCAAATAAAACCAAACAAATATCCCTCCATTGCAAATACTCTTGTCTAACCTGTCTTACTCATAGACCCAGGGACTCAGTCATTTCGTATATGTTGAAAAAGCAGTGTTGCTCGGAGTTTAGTGGCACAAAGTGAGAACCTTACTGTCTGGGATCAAGTTCTGGCTGTACCATTTGATAGCTTTGAGATCCTAGGTGATCTTTTTATAATCTCTCTGACTGTCTCCTCATCTCTGAAAGGTGGGTAATAGCAGGACATGTCTCCTAGGATACCAAAAGAATTAATGCATGTCAGGTGCTGAGGATTATACCTACCTTGTATTCAGCATTTAATAAACCATAAGTAAAAGCGATCCAGTGTCATTGTTTTGCTTGGCCTCTTCCTTTTTGGACCATTCCTTATTTTTGTATATACTGGTGAGGAAGGACAAGTGTATTTGGGAAAGTTCTTCCTTAATAATGTGGGAGAATTAGGGGCTACCGATTTTAAGGTGTGTTACCGGGAAGAGTTAGGGGAGTATGTATCTATATTAGGAAATTAGGAGTGAGAAAGAAGCCTCTGAGACGCGCCAATGAAGAGGCAGAGGTTGGAGATTGCCTCGAATCTGATTCTTTATGATCTAAAAGATGAACAACCTATTGTCCCTGCCCCCAGGTTCTTCCCAGTTTGGTGAAGAAGACAACTATGAAGATAGGAAGTCTTGGGGTCATCTGTAAAAGACCAAGGGACATGGAACTTGGTATGCACTTAGGAACATATATAGGAGAGAGTACCTAGAAAGAATAGGATAGAAGTAAGACCTGAGAGAGATGCAAGGCAGGAAGCAGCCAGCTAAGCAGATGGGCAGTGAGGAAGGGCATTTTAGAAAGAATGCGTAAATAGCAAGCACAAGGCTTCAAGGTGAGGGTACCTCATGAAATCCAGTGTGGCCGCAGCACAGTGTATGTGGGGAGAGGGGTGACAGCAGGCAAGTTGAACTTTGCTTTGTACAGAGGCTTTATACCCACACTGAGATATTCAGAGGATCCTAGTGGCACAGGAAACCTTGGAAGAGTTATCCAAAGAGAGAAGTTGTGGCCACATCTCAGCCTTAGTAACTGAGGTCTGTCTGCCTTTCACATAACCGAGGGACATGAACAAGACTGGGGACCGAGCCTACGCTTTAAAATACACACAGCATTGTCTTTGTGCTCCAGGCTATGATGTTTCTTTAGCTTAACATCATATATAGTCTGTTCCTGCCACTACATGGCAAGACATAATCATCACTGGTGTAAATAAGATTTTGCAATCCAGCTCTGTGGACACCTAAACTGAGATGGATGCGTTTACAATCTTTTGCGCCTGTAAAGAACGCAGCAGCAAACAACCTTATACATACATCTTTTAGGCACTTGTCCAATTATTTCCTTAGGATAAATTCCTAGCAGAGGGTTTGGTGTTCTAGGGCTTTTGATATATATAGTCCCAGAACAATTTGGATGTCTGAAATCATGGTAGATAAACAGGTACTGCGTTTTGTGGCAGTGCTGAAAGTGCAGATGTAGAAATGAAGTATGTAGTGAGCAGTTAGGCCTGGATGGGCACACGTGTCTAATTTTTCTCTCTGGATTTCTTTATACCACTAGTTCTCTGCACTGGTTGTAGTAAGACTCAACTGGATGAGTACCTAAGACTGACGCAGTGTTTGTCTATAATGACAACTGCTTGACTGTAGCAGCAAATGATGAGCGGCCCTAGGGAGACATCACCACCCACTTGAGAGAGATCCATGAAGGGTTTATGACCCGTTTGAATCCTGATCGAGCATCACTGTCTTGACCCTCAGGGAACCAATTGTCTGTAATACTTGCTCTGTCAGTCTGAGCGATGTGCTTAGAATCCCTGGGAAACCTGGGAGCCCAGTTGTTTGTAAAACACAGAGTGAATTATCAAGAAGACCTAGGGACTGAAAACATTTTATTGCTGTATTCAATAGCCATATTTGCTAAACGTTTTGAGCTCATCAGAACCAACCTCCAGCACATTAGCTTACCGTGTTATTTGAAAATACGAGGCAACAGATCTTAAATTTTGATATTAAATAAAAAGATTTTGTAAGCCTTTCCCATTTGTCCCTTGTGTGTTTTAGGTGCATTTACTTACCATATGTGATACAAATATTTTATAAAGTTCTGTGGAAATATTAACACACCCATAGTGGTTACCAAGTGTGAATCTGTCTAGTCCTCAGAGTTACTAATACTGAGTATGTGTGTTGGAGTAAGGATTTTCAGAGAGGGTGCCACATACTGAGATCCTGGGGAAGGGCAAGCAATCAGGGTGGACCAACTTTGTCCTGCCACCCCTCTTTGCTCGGAGACTCTCCTGAGAAAAGGCAGGAATGCAGATAGAATAGCTGTGGCCTGTCAGGGTCTGTGATTTTTGCTGCTGGTTACCCATCATCCCTCTTCCCTGAATCCAATCTCATTTCCCATGTGTCAGGCTGTTTCAAGTTAAAAAGCAAGTGAAGTTTATATATCCCAAGCAGCGGGGCTGAGATCATGACACTAGGTTAAGGTAGAGCACTATTAAGATTAGTAGGTACTTTGCTGTGTGCTCAGTATTGGCTATTCGCTTTTCTGTTTGCTCATGCAGATAGTCTTGTCAGAATCCACTAGTGGGGATAGGAATTCCTGAGGGCTTCTGGTGAGGAACAAGGTATTTTCTGCACGTGGGGAAGCTACTCTTGGCTGTTTTTAAAAGGTAATGGCTAGAATCCTCTGCTAGAAAGCAATGGCCACAAAAAGCTTCATTAAATGTTAAAATAGTTAGCTAAACTTCGAAAAAGGTAGGAAAACTCCTGTGTAAGTAGGTTCAGAGAAACATCAATACTGCTCATTGAACAGTCTATTCTTCTAATTTGAAAAGAACAACTATTTGTCATGGTTCTCGTCCTTGAGCTGGCAGTTACCTAATTAAATGCATATGAAATTCAAAAGGCTTTACTAAGGGGCAGTCATTTTCCGAGGTTGTTTTTAAAGTTGCTGGGATGAAAGGATTACACTGAGAAGGTAATGGATGGATTCTTCCATTGTGCACTGAGGTCCTGAATCGACTAATCACGCAATGGTTATTCATTAGTGTGTTCACTTATACTTTGAAATTAAAAGTACTGTTTTCATTTATTGCTGACTCTAAGGGTAATATTGGTCCCATTTTTGAAGACTGTAACCTGGGTGGGAAGCTACACTTAGTAAAGACCATGCCCTAAATCAAAATGATTTTGGAGTAAGTCATTGTGCATGGATGGGGCCCAATGGTTGTCTTTTATGTAATATACTATGTAACTTCTATTTGAAGTTGTGATGTCTGTTCTAAGTAGCCAAGATGATTTTCTCCTGATGTTAATGGTCCAAAGTTTTAGTTATTCTGTACAGTACTCTCACCTGAATCCCTGTCTCTGATTCTTCCCCTCTTATACTGCTTCTAGTTTTTGGCCCTTTCTGGCCTATACAGACTATTTTGCCCTTGTTCTCTTATGGTGAAACTGAATATGGAATTGACTGATACGATGGCTGCGCAGGAAATCAGGAATTGGAACTGAAGCAAGTTGGGGTTTCTGGCTTACTTCATCCCTGATTGGGCAAACATCACAGTTGCAGTGGCTCCCTTCCGCAGTAGCCCTTCCTCCACTCCAGCCCTCACCCGACTCTCCTTTCACCATTGCACGTTCTTGACCCTGGTGGCCTAGGGATGCCAAGGCTTCCAGCTGTTGCCCCTCTCTTAGTGCCTCCACTTCTTCTGAGTCTTCCTTGCCTGCCTCTCTGTTAGTAATCCTTTCATTACAGTGTCCTCCTTTGAGCCAAGTCCTCTAGGAACTTAATACAGGAGTGATAGATCATTTATTCAGGACATAGAACAGTTGGTCTCAACTTGGATGTACATTAAAAACTCTATACTGTTGGATTCTAACCCCCAGAAGCCCAAAAGTGACCTCTGAGAATCTGCATTTTAAAGATACTCTCAGGTTAGTCTCATATTTTTTATATCGGTCAGGAGCTGACTGTGCACTAAGTTTCCAGGTTCTTTTTCACTGTGGACAAAGATTTGAAGGGATGATTTGAGTGCAGTGAGAAGGTTTATTTAAATAACAAAAAGAAAGAAAAAAGAAACTGGTCCACCACGTGAATGAAATAGCAGCCAGGCAGTTAGGGAGCCGAAATGGGGAGGGGGATAGGGAGGGATCTAAGGACTGAATTGGAGTGGGAGAAAATAGAGCATGTGGTTAGGGAGCAAAAGAGTGAGCTTCTGGTATCTTTTCTATTCACCTCATCCCAGTTCTTGTGAGAGTTTTTCGATCCTGTGAGACGAGGTGTTTGGATTTCACGGCCCGGGCTGACATCAGGTCTAGGCCACTCCCTTAGGTCACTCCCATCCTCCCAGCCAGCTCAAGTCACGCCTACCCCTACCTCATTTTGAGCAACTCTGGTCACTAGAGAAGGTGGTACTGAGTACTTTGATCACCTTTCCTTACACATCTGTGCAGATATACTACTCTATATTGAAATAGAATTAAGGGGCTTCTTTGTTGTTGCTGTTCTGGTTCCTCCATAGTCACACGTTAGAGGCAAATGGATGTGCTCACCTGAAATGAAATTTGGGCCAGTTGGTGACAGGTTGATGACTCTCCTTTAGCAGAAGCCATTCCCAATTATTCAGGAGAAACTGCATGTTTTACTCAGCTTTTAATATCACTAGATGCTGGTTACCTGGTAATATAACTGGTAATAGTTGTCTTTTGCAAGAGTCTGCTTTATTCCAGAATAGTACATAGGAGAGGATATCGCATTCATTCATAATATTAAATATTTATTCAGCAGTTACCATAGACAAGTCATGGTCTAGATCAAAATTGGCAATTTCAGAACCAAATCTGGTCTCTGGCTGTGTTTGTAAATAAAATTCTGTTGGAACACAGCCATGCCCATTCATTTATGTATTGTCCATGGCTATTCTTGCCCTCCCATGTCGGAGTTAAGTACTTGTAATAGAGACTGTATGGCTCACAAAGCCTACAGTGTCTCCAGTGTGACACCTAACTTAAAGAGGACGTAGACCCTCCAGCTAGATCTTGGGAATACATTGGCCAAGAAGGTGGACATCATCCATCATCCACTGCTGGGGACACACAGCAAGGAAACAATCCCAGACCCCTTCCTTTGTGGAGCACATCTCTTTGTGGGGGATAAAGAAAGCAATAAAGAAGATAAGAAGTAATATCTACTGTGTCATAGACTGCTAAGGTCTAGGGAGAAAAACAAACCAGGGAAAGTACATGGGAAGTATTGCAGGTAGCAGGTGCTTTGATATGTGTAGGCTGCCTGGAGAGGACCTCCATGAGGAGGAGACCTTTAGCCTCATTTTCCTAGTGCAGTCTTCATTTCCTCTCATCTCCTCTCATTTATATGATTAACATTGCCAAACTCTACTGAATTTATATCTGAAAAGTAGAGACGATTTTTCTATCCTTGTGGCCCACCAGTAATAGAAAGCTGAGAGAAAATATGACGTTGCAAAATTCTTCCTTCAGAAAGTGTTTTTCACATTTCTCTTTATCAACAGGAAGGCGTGCTTCACAGCACAGGGATGTGTTTTACCTGGTTCCATTGCTCAGTGCATCATCATTAATACTGGTACCTCTGGGAAGGGCCATAGAATTTGTTAAGAGAGCTTGTCCATCTTTTAGATACATAATAATCACCATTTACTGTGAGATAGGTTTGAGAGGGCGTGAATGTGATATGGATATTGGTGAATTTATTGCTGGCTCATGTTCAAGTTCTTTTTATGTTAAGTGATAGGATGCGCCCTCTCTAGATAATATTAGCATGTCAATTTACATCGATTGCAAAACTTAAGTAGAACCCTACCATCACATGCTTGATGATTGCGTACATTTGAAAATGTTTCAGGAACAATTGTATAGTCCAAAATGTAAGTACATTTAATAGAAGTGTAACATAACCTGATTATCCTGGAAAGCAAATCTTCTTCCTGGTTCCCTCCTCCGCAGTGGCAGCCCTGCCTGGAAGACACCAGTCCAATTTCCTTGTAAAGTGTCCATTATAGTTTGACGCTATGTTATTAATCACCCTTTTTGCTTTGATTTATTATATTTAAATTGTTCTCCTTTTGGAAATTCAGCTTCATAGCTATACTATTATTTTGTTCATTAAAGCTCCCATTAGATTCAAAATAAAAAACACATTTTTAGCAATAGAATACATCTTGAGAGATAAGAGTTAAAGAAAACCCAGCTAGAATTTGTATATGCTAGATTATTGCCCTGTAGCTTTCATTAAATAGATTCCTAAAAAAAATCAAATTTAAGAAATTTTCAGTGAAGGGAAAATGTATATAAGACATTTTATGTCTTATATTGTGCTTACAGATGTATGAGGAAACTTTTAAATACATCAAATTATGTATACCACTTATATACTCCTTAATATTTAATTTATCAAAAGTTTCTGGTAACAATGTAAACTCAGTATGAGGCTGAAGGGGTTTAATAATAATAATTTAATTTGGGATCTTTTTTGCCTTCTAAAAAACCCTCTGGCCACTCAGCAGAATACAATAAAATGTAATTGTAAAATATGTAGCATGCCTTGACATTTCTATATTTCCAGGGTGTGTTTTTCTTCCTTTAATCATCTATAAAGTATTTTATGAGTAATATAAAAAAATCCTCCAGTTTGCTGTTTCAGAGTATTTTTTGTTATAAAGTATCATCACGTCTTTTCATAAGATCTAAAAATGAAAATTAGAGGGTCATATTAACACAGTGGAAATAATCTGTCCACATTTATGTGACCTTTAGGGTCAAACCATAAATATCTAGTGTGCTCCTTGTCACTGAATGACTTCGTTTGTGATTTATACTCTAGCAAAAAGGAAAAACCTTCTTACCCTCAGACATTTAAATCAGGGAAGCTACTGGTAGTTACACATGTTTACTAAACAAAGAAAGAATGCATTGTCCTATCACTGGCCAAGTTAAATAAGAAAGGAGCTAAAAGTGATTATCTTAAAGGAAGCAGTATCTAAGAAGTGAAATAATGAATAACCTCCAAGTAATTAAATCAAGCTAGATAGCAGATGCATTTGGTCCTTTTCTGCCATTTTTTCTAACTGTACTGAGCAGAGCTCCTTTGGGAAGGGCGCAGAAGCACACCTTAGCTTCTTGACCCCCCCTCCCCTCCACTCGCTCTCCTGTGAGTTCCTCTGACAATAATAGAGTTTCTGGACTTCTAGAGATGCAATCTGGGTGGTCATGAAGAACAAAGACTTTGGGGGTCACTGTGCCAGGGGTCAAGTCCTAGGCTGCACTTTTCTATTTTCTAGCAGGGAGAAAGGGCAACTGTCTTAGCTTGTCTGTGTCTCATGAATCTCTTCTGAGGAGTAAATACTGTCATAATTTGTAAATAATTAATTGCCTTGTATTTGAATGCCTGGTGTATCCTAATACAACTGGTCATTAGTTATTGGAATTGTCATTGTTGTTATTGTTGGTAAAATTTCATTTGGACAAGGGATTCTGTCCTTGGGGCAAATTTGGAAACATTGCCCTAAGCTGACATACCTGAGGAGCTTGGAAAATTATTTCCTTTCCTTTCTTTCTGCTTATCTCATGGCAAGAGGTGGGGTATAACTACCTTTCTTCCTGTTATGGTTTGCATCTAAAATTTCTCCTGAAATTCTCAAGTGTGTGGAAGGTAATTTGACTATACTCATCAGTGGATCCTTCATTGATGAGTGCAGTAGCTGAATGTGCTGTTCGGAGGGGCCTGGTTGGAGGTGGGTCAATGCAAGTGTGACCTGGGAGGATGTATTCATGTCCCCGGTTCCTTCCTTCTCTTTCTGCTTCCTGGCTACCATAGGTTTAGCACATTTTCTCCCCCTATACCCTTCTGCCATCCTGTTTCTGCCTTGGAGCCAGCTGACCATGGACTCTAACTGTGAACGGACATAAACCACTCCTCCTTTACATTGTGTGTGGGGTATTACATCTCAGCAACTGGAAAGACAGTGCGTGGCCCCAGACTCAGACCCTCAGGCAGGGATTCCTTCCTGCAAGAGTTTAATAGCCATTCTTTTTGTTTCAAGGTTAATAGGGTTAACTGTCTGTCTGTGGCAAGAGATACCAGTTTTCCAGGGTGGCAGAGATAGAATGTTTCCATTTAAGGACAGACTGAGCAAACCTAAAGAGTTTAGGACTTCTCTAATTACATTCTGTAGCTGTTGCAGTTCTAGTCTTTGTAATGTGCTAATCAAAGGGACCAAAATAGCACTTCCTCCACTGTCTTCTTTATCGATTCTAACCACAGTTTGTGAGATTATGGTGTTGTGGCTCCCCTTGTGATCATGTGACTTCCTTTATTAAGCATTTCCAGTTTAATAGTACAGGTGCTGACTTCCAAGTGGGAAGGCTGGAGACAGGCCGGGTGGGTACTAGAAGGGACGAGTGGCATCAGGAATTGTAGGAGGTAAATTCTTATTTACTTGATCTTGGAAAAGTCAGTGTATCTCTCCTTAGACTTTTTTGTGAATAAAACAAAAGGATTGGGTAATGTAATGTTTGAGATGCCTCCAGTGTCAAGGAATTAATGCTTCCTTTGTGCCTGTTGGTTGAGACCTTGATTAGAAGTAATAATCAGTCTTTCTCTGGGACTGTTGCTAAGTTAATGGGATGCCACATGTGGTATCCGCATGACCTATCATTTGTAGGAATGTCATGTTTTGTAGACATGTATGATACCAATGTAATGAGTTATTATTAAAAATCCCCAGAAGTTTCACTCCCAGTATACTACAGGATATCTTGAAATACAGAGGCCTAGAGTTCTACACCTTGAATGGACATCACAATTACCCAAAAAACCAGTTAAAATTATTACACCTATCACAGTGGTGGCGAACCTATGGCACAGTGCCTCAGTGGCCTGTTCTTATCATTGAGAGCTCGAGAAGCTTTGCCATCGCTGACCTACAGTGTTCATGGAGGCTTTGCCTGGATCACTATGTTTCTACAGCAGTCTACAGGAAATTCTGATGTAGAGTCCCAGAGTTGAGAAGCAATAATACCATGTAGTCTTCATGTTTATGTCCTTCCAGAATGATACACTGGAACCTAATACCCAATATGTAAGAAGTGGAGCCTTTTGGGAAGTGATTAGTTTATGAGGGCTTTGCTCTCATGAACAGGATTAGTGCCCGTAAAAAGGATATGGAAGGGAGCTGCTTGACTCTTTGTGATGAAGAAAAGGTGCCATGTTGAAGCAGAAAGCAGGCCCTTATCAGACACTGAGTCTGCTGTCACCTGGATCTTGGATTTCTTAGCCTCCAGAGCTATAAGAAATACATTTCTGTTACTTATAGGCTAAGAGATTTTGTTATAGCATCCGGAATCATCTGAGACAGAAATCTTTTTATTTTTGCAGGCAGTCCTTGGATTCTAGCAGTTCCCAACAGACTGTAAAGTTTCTCTGTCTCTACATCATTCTGTGATCTTGAACAACTTTTTAAATTTTTCAACACCCAATTCCTCATATCTAGACTGGGATAACCCTTCAGGCTGAATTAAATGAGATCTTAGTTCTCTACCGTTTTCATTGTGGATACCATGTGAACCATAGCAAATATATTGTCTCTGTAACTTTGGGATGAAGGAACCATAAGCATACAGAAAAGAGAGAACCAAACATGTTTTGGGTGTCTCTGATCACACAGATACCAGGTGCAAGACCTGTCATTATTTTGCTCATCCTCATTAAAATGTGTGCTCTGGTCATATCATTAGATCTAGTATATAATTGTACATGTTCTATTTAATAGATTAGTTAAATGGTGATCATTATGATTTTGCTTCATTTGAATCCTTGAGGCAATATTTGCTGATATAAAAATATTAAACAATCTTAAAGAATTATCATAAAGATTAAAATAGTAATACATCCTCTATTACAAATTTGAATCTAATTATAATTAAATTACTTATAATTTTAAATAAATTATAGCACAAGTTTTGTAAAAATCTTATTTTAAACTTGATTGGATTTTTTTAGGTCAGTAACTTTATCATCCTCTTAAGATTTGTTTGAGTATCTGAAATTGATACTAGGAAGATAATTGCCAACCAACACAAATGTAACATTCAAAGCCTATAGTGTCTTTCTCATTGTGGTGACTACATAAAGGTTAATATTTGAATTTAAAACAGAATAAAAGGTATTTTATTCAGTGGTGCTCCTGTTAAATATGTTTCTTAATTTGCAATAATTGATGACATAATTAAACTCATACATTTTTTCTCTTTGGATAGCCATTCCTGTCACTTGTTATTGCCTCTTCACAGTTTACTTGTGATGCTTAAACCTGATTTTGAGGTTTTGCTCTGCAAATGTTTTACTTTACCACCATCTCATTGTGTCAATACTGACTCATCCCACCACCCACTTCTTTTTTCCTTCAATGTGAATTTTGTCTTCTAGAATCTTATATAAAAATAAACAAAATTAAAATAAAGGGGAAATTTAACGTAATTTTTTTCTCGATACAGAAACAGAAAACTGCTTAGGTAAATTTCTCTGACTTTAGAAAGCTTATTTTAAATGGCGTAACTTAAAATATGGGCTTGGTGGTACATAGAACAATTTATTTTGGGGAGAACGCGAGTGGGAGAAGATACAAATTGTCATCCTATGGAGCTCTTTAAACTGAGGTACTAAACGCCCTACCAGTGACTGAATTTTCGTGGGAGAGATGCTACTACGCACTCTTTTGGTGGATTGCTCAGAGTCATTTCCCCATTTTATTTTCCTAATAGAATTCTATTTTATATAGACCGCTACCCCACTCATAGTGATTAAAGAAAAATGACTCTTTAGCCAGAACAGTGTCCATCATGGCACAAGAAGATCAAAAGTCAGCAACCCCAAGTAAGTTATAGTAACTCCAATGTAGTCACTATAAAATGTAGTCACTACTGGAAGGGATCCTCCCACGCTATCTCTGGAAGCTTCCATGGTGGTCATTTTATTCCTGTGGCCTCCTGTGGCCATACCACTATTTGAATCAGGCATTTGCTGTTCTTGCTCACTAGGCAAATGCCTGAATTTTCCTGGAAACACAGTTTTGCACATACTAGAAAATCTGATACATTTCTTTGGTATCACATTAATGTTAAGTCCTGTCTCTGCCCTTTTACTGGCAGCCAGTTACCCTAATCTATACAACACTCCATCATCCACTCTGTTCAATGTTATTTTTTCTTCCAAGAAACATCACGTTGTCAGAATGCATATTCAGTTTCAACAAAAATCAATCTTATGTATTGATCAAAACTTGTCAACACATCGTTTAAGGTTTACTACAGACCAGTTCATTCTGCCATATCAGTTGGGAACCCCTGACTCACCCCAATGAGCGGAAGCGTGAACAAGTAATTGACCAAATGATTTAACTTGTTTTAAAAGGACAACTCTAGGATGTGGTGGCAGTTTGAATAGTGGCCCCCAAATATGTCTATATCCTAATTCCTGAAAACTATGCCTCTTACGTATGTGGCAAAGGGATTTTGCAGATGTGATTAAATTAAAGGTCTCAGACTGGGAGATTGTCCTGGCTGGCTGGTGTGGGCTCAGTAATCTCACAGTGGTCTTCGTAAGACAGAAGCAAGAAGAGTTGTAGTCACAGAGTTGGTTGTGTGACAGTAGAAGGACAAATTGGAGGGAGGCACTTTATAGATGGGGAAGGGACTGGAAACCCAGTAATACAAGCAACCACTAGAAGCTGAAAAAGGTACAAAAGTGGATTTATCTCTTAGGGCCCAACTAATAGTTTGACTTTAGGCCACTGAAACTGACTTTGGAATTCTGACCTCCAGAACTGTAAGGTAATAAACATGTGTTGTTTTAAGTCACTAAATTTATGATAACTTGTTAAAGCAGCCATAAGTAAACTAACTCAGAGCTTCTGGAAATTAAAAAATGTGAATTAAAGAGTACTAGATTACACTTCTGCCGTCCCAGATCTAGTTCTCTTTCAACCTATCACATAGTCAAGATGCCAGTAATTGCATTATTGGCCCTTCTGATGAGGTTTATTTGTTGTGACAATACCCAAAGCACCAGGGACTTGAAAAAAAAGTTTGCTTGACCTATTATTTCTCTGTTTTCTGAATTTTTTAATTTTATTTTTAAACAACTGGATTCTTTGTACAAGAAAATTATTTTTTTCTATTCCTCAGATACCTTTTCCATCGTTTCTTTTCTCTGATTTGTATTTCACTCTTGAGTTAATGCTGTTTCTTTTACAGAAAGTAATTAAAACTATCTTAAGTTGAGCTTGAATTTCTTTTTATACTTCTTTTTTTTTTCCTTCCAAGGGAAAAGGTACGCACCGTTTGCTTCTTATTGTGAATCTTTAAACCTCTAACCAGTCCCATATCCAGGAACTCCTAGACTGTTTATGGTTGCACTGTAATGTGATGCACTGAGATTTTCTCAGGTGCCCAGAATAGAATCCCAGACTCATAAATGCACCCGTGAAGCTTTGACAGTCTCTCCTATTTACTAGTTACAACATAGACTCACTGACTTGTTAAAGGATGAAAATATCATTTTAATATTTTTATTAGCAGCAGTTTTAGAATTCTTCCCACCACAAACTGCATACTGGTAGCTTTGCAGTGGTAAGTATTACAATATTCCATGGAATCTGGGGATTAGTAGTAAATAACAGAAAAGTCCAAGCAGCAACAGAAGAATTCTAATAGACCATTTGGCAAAAGGATTGCTTAATTTCGATGCTTGCTTCTTTTCTCATTTATCAGTTACAAAGATTACAAACATCAGTCCCAGAATAAATAGAATACCCAGGAGAATTTAGTTATGGATACATTTGTTACAGGAGATTGATTTTCAAAAGTCCTTAATTAGATTTTGTCTGTGGGTCTTCATACATACCTATAAGGAAAAAAAAAAAGAATGTAAATTGTACAAGGTATTTGATTTAAAAGAAATATAATGTTGAGTAAGAAATTGAACCTAAGAATGTAAGTCTATGTATTATCCACTTAAAATTGACACATTGCTAGGACAGTAATATACTTTGCCCTGAAATTTATTATTATTAGATTTCTCTACAGCTATGGTTTACAAATTTTATTGTGAAAAAGAATCATTTAGAAATGCTTAATATTTGTTTTTGGATCTCTTATCCCAGAGATTTTGTTCCAATCACTTAAGAAAGGACTACAAAATCTATTGAGCAACCTATGTAGAAAACATAGAAATCTTCAGGCTGTACTTCAAGAAATACTGCCATACATAATCCGTCAATAATCAAAATACTGAGTGCATGCTAAGAAATTACTTGAAGAAGTTTCTTAGCTATTGGAAACATGGTTTGCAATATGTAAGATGTGCTGTATTAAGTTATAGAACACTTGAAAAGAGCCTTAGTCTATTTGGATTGACGCTATGACAATTGTAAGGTTCTGGATTTCACTTAAATCTGTAGCGATGAAAAAGTGTTCTTTAGATGTGGCTGTAATGCATTTAGCTCAGTGACGGTGAGACTGGCAGAAGCTTCCATCAGGCTTGCCGACTGAGAAGTAGTGCCTGCCGACAGTGGCTTGATCTGCATACATCTAGGATTTCATAGTTTGCATTTTTTGCTTATTTCCTTTTGCTAAATGCTTAATAAATAGGCTCTAAGGCTTTAGTTTTCAACCTATCTTATGTTTATTACTAAAGTTTATCAAGCAATAAACACACTATTGCACTTAGACTGTCATGTTTTTATAAAGCAGTTTATAAAAGGTGACATCTGGCAAAGAGGCAGATCTATAAAAATCATGCTGGTGGATGTAGTGTCATTTTTTCTGCCATACACACAGAAAGAGTAATATTATTTTGACACACACATACATCCCCACTGTCAAGTTTCTATTTTTATAGTTAGCTTACTGCACATATCCTTAAGCTATACAAAACCTTTGGGCTAATGCAGAAAGTGACATTTCTGCATATTTATTACAACGCTATTTTAGAAGCTGACTTTGCCTGATAGGATTTTTCCAAGAACAATGTCATGTTCATGACAGTAGACATTGTGGAGAACAATAACATTGTGCAGTTACTTGGGGAAGGTCAGTGTGGAAGGACAAGTCATAAATAGCTAAATGTGGCATGATTATTCCTCAATATCTGATAGATACATGGACACAAAGAACTATACAATAACTCTGCTGAGTGATTCCATAAGTAAATAGAATCTGCATTCATAATTTACTAGGCACATACCCCACTCTATAATCATATCAGCCTCTCTGCATCAAGGTTTATACTCAAGATAAATGAGTACGTTTATCCACCAAATGGAATAGAAGATGTTCATAATGGCTTTATTCATAAAAGTCCCAAACTGGAAGCAACCCAAATGCCCACCAACAACAGAATGGAGAGTTGTAGTATCCTTACAAAATGGAATCTGGTACTCTGCAGCAATAAAAATACATCATCCACTGATCTGTATAATGATATTAAGAACCCCACAGACAGTATGTTGAATGGAAGAAGCTGGTCACGGTCACTTAAGAATACATTCTATATAATTTCCTGCACCTGAATATCAAGGACTGACCAAACTCATCTGTGAGGATAGAAGTTAGGGTTGTGTTTACCTCCTGTGTGTGGAGTGAGGTAAGGGGATTTATTGAGGGAACTATCTGGGAATGGGCAGAGAGTCTTCTGGGATGCTGGAGACATGATGCATTTGGATCTGGTTGTCCTGCTATGCATATATACATATACATACAGAACTGGGGAACTCTCTGTCACTAGGTAGCAAACCACTCACACAATAGATGGAAGCCATTTATTGTTAATTCCATTTCGCAGTGTTGTGGGCTTCACAAAGATTGTGACAGGACATGGCAGGATGAAAAGTTCCTCATCTGGGATGACTCGTGGCTGGGGTTTGGGTAGACCTCTCTCTTGCTCTTCACATGGCTGTCTTGGGCTTGCCCAGAACATGATGACTCACAGCAATTCAGGTGTCCAGCAGTAGTTCTTTGTGACGGTTGTGTGGAAACACTAGTTTTTTTTTTTTTTTTTTTTTTGGTGGTGCCGGGGATCGAACTCAGGCCCTTGTGCTTGCAAGGCAAGCACTCTAATCACTGAGCTAAATCCCCAGCCCCGAAACACTAGTTTTTAGCATCTACACACAGTGAGTTCTGCTGAATTCTGTAGGTGAAAATACCTGCCCACCATATTCAAAGAGAAGGGAACATAGACCCCACCGCCACTCAGTAGAAGGAATCGTAAAGATTCCGTGGCTATCTTTATGCTGCCACACCATTTGTATGTTACATCTCCACTTCAAAGTTTTGAACCATTCAGATCAATCTTACAGCTCTCGAAACTTTCTTCTCTATTGGAGACTAGTGTAAAATTTGAGTCCAGTTTTAAAAAACAAACAGCCAAAAAAAAGGTCTCTATTTGAAATTACAGTTTCCATAAGACATCTTATACTTCTCCATTTCTTTTTGAGGTTGAAAGTTCCGTGACTTTTTCTTATTTTTTTTGATGTTTCTGGGTTTGAGGTTTCATTTTATCCAGGCTTGGATGAACTTAGACTTTTATTTAATCATTCACAGCATAGAGTTAACTGTCAGATTGAAGTCAGATAAGGCTTCAGATACTGCTGAAATCCTTTGCTTCTTTTGATTTATGGATAATGATTTTGCCCTCTATAGTCGAGAGTGTGATTTTTTAAAAAAGAAATCTTATATCTCTTATTAATCATCTATCAGAAATACATTGCCTAACAGGCTTCTTTGTAAAGATCCTTATTAAGAGACCGCAGCAGGACTAGCTGCATTTATGCAGTGAGACTTTAAGTGAGATTGGCTAGAAATGTTTATTCAAGCTAAATAAAGTCAGTGTGAAAGTGGAGCCTTTTAAACTATTCAGTTTTTATTCGAACATGAGACTGGTGTAGACAGCTTGGGAAAGCAGTGTGTGCACACAAAAAGCTGCATTATCAAACATATCAAAAGGTTTCAACACTAGTGCACCAAAGAGCTGTGGCACAGATAATTACCGCACCCTTGCCTGGCGTAATTTGTGCAAAGAGAAGCACTTGAGCCTGGTCTTTGAGCAAGACTGTACATCTCATTTGAAAAAGTTTGCGAGGCCGTATCTCAACTTTGTGCCAGTGACTTCAAAGTTCATTTTACAGAGTCAAGATTAGAAAGATCTAACCTCGTCATCTTGGATTTTCTTTTTAATTAATTGTGAAGTGTTATCCTTTTGCTGCCCCCAGGAACTCAGAAAGGATTTATGCAGCAATTCCATATCACCATATTTTAAAGACTGCTTGCTTTCATTTGTCAATTAAAGAGCTTTACAGTACATAAAGCCATCAACCCAGCACCACAGTGCTATCACTTTGTCAAAAGAGAGTTGTTTGCACTTTATGTGACTACCTATTTGTATAAAGTGCCAGGGTTTGAGCTAAATATACCACCAGTATATTTACGTTATAGGTGATGAAATCTCATTTGTAGCTCTCCTCCTTAGCCTGCTCACCCTCTTCCCACATCAGAGTCCGGCCCTTAGAGTCTCCTAGAGATCCCTTTAATATAGACAATATAAATGTTACTTGAGCCACTTCAGAAGCACACATTTTAAATAGTTGCTTTTTGACACATTAGTTTCCCCTACTGATCCCTAACTCCTCAATATTTTTTTTATTTTTATTTTTTAATTTTTTTCCTAACTCCTGAATATTATAGAGTATACAAAAAAGTGTATGTCAAGGGAGGTGCTAATGTACATATATGTATGTATTTATATCACAGGAAATGACTGAAACATTTCTATATGTGTGTGAATAATATACATGTGTGAGCCAATGACTAATGATAGTAGTATAACCTTAGGAATTAATTGGCTGGATTCAATCCATGTCCTTCCACTCTCAGTCTGACTTTGGGGAACATAAACTTTTTTGAATCTGTCTCTTCATTTGTAATTTCAGTAAATCATGCCATCCTGCACTGGGTTATTGATACCCTGGGTCCATGCTTGTTATTCTCAGCATATTTTTCTCTGTGATGGGTTAAACTGGCTGTGGAAAATTTTTGTTATTTTTTAAAAACTTTTTCAAGAATTTTCCATTTTTAAATTGCTAGCAAACCACTTTTTGTGTATGAGACTGGTATGATACCATCCTCACAAATCTGGCCCTTCTTCGGAATGAGCCCTCACTTAGATGTCATATTTTCATCATTCTCCTAGAGGTGGGTGGACAGGCTGCATTGGTGGATTATGTGTCACCTGGGAGCCTGCTCAGACTGTGGATCTGAGGTCCTGTCCCAGAACTATTAAATCAGAAGCTGCATTTCAATTTTTATTTGTTCCCATACAATTTTATGGAGTGCTTTTCTCATAGAATGACTACTGGTTTTTAAGTCAGTTCTAATGGAGTTCTTTAAAAGCTTTTAAACTACAGCATTCATTAAGAAATACATTTTATGCAATTACCCATTAAGGAGAGCATACACATTTATAAACGCATATAATTAAAAATTTTGTCAAGCAATATTTTTACCCTTGCTGTATGCTAAGTACTCAGATTTTTAAAATTGTATTTCAACTGAAAACATACTGGTCATTACCTATGAAATGAGATAATAATACAGTTTTTAAGGAACAGTTGTGCCATGTGACCTTGGCCAAGTCATTTTTTCCTCCTTAAGCCTTTGTTTTCTGGACTGTACAAATGTCTGGGTTTTCCTGTTGATAGCAAACATCTCTCAGCTTTAACAACCTGAGATGTTCCATGAAATGTGAAAACCTACCCTTGGACTACACTTTAAAAAAGCCATGTTTATTGCTTATTATGTGTGTTGTTTTATGGAGAAGACTTGTAGAAGTACATACAAGCATAGGCTCACAAACCACAGCTTTTGCATAATAAAAGCTTATAGCTCAGCTTGGTAGACAGGATGGACTGAGCAATTATGTGCGGGTTCTAAACATGTGTCATTATTTAAAACAAACAAAACACAACTGTAAGCTTTTTAAAATGTGCATAGTTTGTTAGCATATAACTAAAACATAATGAGCTAAATCCTTTCCCTGCCTAATACACACTTAGAATAATAAGCAGTCTTGTGTTTGGAAAAAATAACAACTATGCAGTAGAGAAGCCAGACAACATCTTGACTAGTGATCAGGGTTCTCATTGCCAATGATAGGCACATTGTCACTTGTGTGTCTCCTGAAAAGGACATACGGTGACCAATAGGGTACGTTGGAGTACTTAACACAAATCTAATTTCAAGGATACATCAGAGAAACCCCAAAAAAGAAATAGTTCTATTAGAAAATGTGTGTGGGATGGTTACACATTGTTACAAAAGAGACTCAAAGAAAAATAAAATTTGAAGTGGAAAGAAATTAAAGAGACATGAACACTAAACGAAATCTTATGCTGAGTTTTATATTGAAGGAAAGGAAGATGTCTTAGGAACATCACTGGTTTGACAAAACTGAGAAGCGGAAGATGGTAGATTAGAGAAAATATTGTACCAATGTTAGATTTAGTGATGTCGGTACCTGCATTATGGTGATAAGAGAGGGTGCCCTTGTTCCTAAGGAGTATGTAGAGAAGGCAAACGAAGAAACCAGTGTGAGTGTAAACAGAAAGAGCAAGCAAGACAGCATACAGATAACAAGCAACAGAAAAAGGATTAGCAATTGATGACTGGGGTATAGACAGGTGTTCTTATAGGATTCTAATTCCTTAGAGCTTGCAGATAAGTTTGAAATTAAGTTCAAAGTAAAAATGTTAAAATGACTTTACTTTTATCCTCTAATCAGTTCACGGTGTGTTTCAGGGACACCTAGAGTATTGTGCTCCTGAAGGTCAAGTGAGGTTGCACGGTAGTGGCCGGGATCCTGTCCTTGCCCAGAAGCTGTTTGTTCCCTGCAGAGCAGACAGGAGAGGCAAACCACTCACCTCGGTCCTGAACCCTTTTGGTCTCATCCTCTTCTGCGTGTGCCTGTCTCTGGCTCGAAGCCCAAGGTTATGGTTGTTTGGCTGTTCTGCTTGTTAGTGTGTCTCACTTGACCTCTTGTTCACCTTAACCTTTATTCAGGTCTTGCCCTGCTTCCTGTCTAGCTGACCCGTTCACCTGTGAGACCACCCCTCTCTTTTGACTTTGAAGAACACCCAGCGTCCTCTGAAAACTACTGGAGGATAGATATTAAGATAGAAACAGATGTTCAAACATACTGGGGTTGAAAATCTTTGAATCACAGTCCTGGGTCCCACAGAAGCCTGAAATCCATAAAACAAGTTTTTTTTTGTTTTTGTTTTCTTTTTCTTTTCTTTTTAAGCTGCGGCCTCCCTTTTCCAAGAGAAGGGTCTGTTAGAGGGGAAAATAAAGATTGCTTTTGTATGCTTGCTTGCTGCCTGCTCTGCCCATAGGATGGGATTCCAGAGCAGTAGGCCCCAGTAATTGTTAATTATCCTGTGAAGATTTGTCCTTGTCCTCAAGGAGTTGCAGTCTTGAGGATGAAATTGACATGACCCCTGGGGGTCTTGGGGCGTCAGGCCACCCCTGGTGGGAGCGCCGGGCACCGAGGTGGTGCCTAGCCCAAGCCCGACTCCCGCTCTGAGACAGAAGGTCGAAGGAGACCAAAATGCCAAAGCAAAAGTTTTAGTAAAGCAAAAGCAAGTACAAAGCTGCTTTCTCTCAGTGAGACAAGCAGGGGCACCTGAAATTGAGCTACTGTCAGGCACAGGCCCATTACACAGCATTTATAGGTCTTGACTAGGAGCCCACCCTGACTTTCTCAACCGAGGAGGTCACTACTTGATTTTTTAATTGGCTCATCACTAGGAAAGATGGGGAAGGGTCTCTGGGGACTTTCCACTAGAGTCCGGGGTCAAATTGTTTTCTCCTGTCTTCCATAAAAGCGGCCTTGCAAGGTACAGCATAGAGAGGAAATGTGACCACACGCTGTCATTCTCGCTGGCAGCGTCAACCACAGGAGCTGCTGCAACCTGGTTTTGCTCTTAATAAAGTCCTCTATGTCTCTTCTGTGGTGGGGGGGCTCCTGTTCTAGCCCTAGCTAATGTTCCCCCCGCCCCTACAAAATGATGCTTGGTTGTGAAACCAAAGAAAAGCATTGTGTGATTAAGCACATTTACACAATTAATAGAAAGTAGAAATCTAGGGGACTGAGACCATTGTGGCTGTGGGGTGGCTGGAGCCGATGGAAGGAGGTGAGTCTGGTGAGGACGGGGCATTGCTCAAACTCTTGAATCTCAGATGGCAGTTTCACGAAAGCCTCAATTTAGACTTTATATGGCATTTCCAATAGAAGAGATTTCCAGACACCCTCCAGTGGGAATGCAGAGGGCTCTCTGTTCTAAGACTTGATACCACCTGCTTTGCCCTTTGAATTAAAGAAAGAAGTCTGCATTGTCCTGTGACTATCATAATGATTCTATTTATTTTTTAGAGTTCCAAGTGTCTTATGTTAAATAAACTGTAGCTTGTGGACCACTGGTTTACAATTTTTTTTCTATATTTTAAATAATATACCAAAAGCCTTGAATGTGGAAATGGAAGTTTCTCTTTCTGCCCAGGGGCTCTGTTCCTCATCCCACCTGGAACATCTTAGAAAACATTTCATATGCCTAATGTGGTAGATCTCTCATTTCCCTGATATCTCCCACTCCCGCCAAGATAAATGGTTCCAGACCTTCCACTGCAAGCATAGTTGGTATTTAGTTTATTGGTAATTAATTGCTAGTACTTCTCTGACAAAACATAATGGAACTATAGAGCAATCACTTAGAAAAGGAAACAACTGTCAATTATCACTCTAATGAATCCTGCTTACCAGAGGTGAAGGAATGAAGGCTCCCAGCGCCCCAACTGGTATACAAACTCCTGTGCGTAGGAAGTAGAGTATGAAAAACTCGACTTTTATACCAGTTGTGTGGCTTGTGAGATAGTCATTCTTCAGGCTCAATTTTAGGCTGACCTCAGTAATAGGTTACTGTATAAAATTTTGGAACTATTCTCAGAGCTAGTGATTAACTCTTGCTAGTTAGTAATTGAATAGAAGTAAAGGCAAACACCTGTTTCTAACATTAAACCATTTACATGGTGTATTTGTGATGATAACTTAGGGAGATGACCATAACACCGATGAGGTGGATGACTTTTTAAAAATCATATATAACACAGGCCCTGTACTAAACATCTCATGTGTATCATTTCAATTGTTAAAATAATCCTGTGTGAAGACAATCTGCAGAAAGGAAAATTCATGCCTCTGTATAAAAGGCCAATTCATGGCTCTGTACAAATATAAAATGAACGTGTCGAGATTTTGTTTAGATTGTTAATCCATGAAGAATCCAGTACGATATTAAAAGTCAACCCAAAGAGTGTTTGAGGGGCATGTATGTATTGTCAAGTTAGATATAGAAAGGATAAATGTCCTCCTGCTCCATAACAAACAATTTTTGGTGCATACGAATTATTCTCTCGGAGTGCTAAGCCTATATAGGGGACAGATTCTTTATCTTTTATTTTAAAAATTTGTTTTTATTATTAAAAAATATGTACTCATGACAGAAATTTTGGGAAAGAAGAGTAAAGAAACAAATAAAAATCAAAATTTCATTTCTAGATATTATCACTAGAAACAAAACAAAACAAAACAAAAATTATTCTCTTTGCTCAGGGTTGTGAAATAGCCCTGTAAACAGAAAGCCAAGCCCCACAGTGGGACTACTATCTTCCAGGAATATAGCAAGGCCAATCGCCTATTTTCAAGTTGCAGATGGCTTTTGTGTAAGGCAGGTAGTGCAATAACCGAAACGTGAAAGAAGAAACTGAGGCTTTGCATGGTTCAGTAACTTGCCTAGGGTTTTAGTAGTGGTGGTTTAAATAAATCTCGACTCTATACATCTGATGATCAATCTCATAAGCTCAGTAAACACATGGATTTAGGTTCAAACCCCAAGGACTTTGGGCAAGGTATCTATCACACCTCTGTTTCTTTCATTTAGGAAATACTGTCATTAATAGTATTCACTATAATATGATACTGTCAGGATTCAGTGAGATGGTACATTGAAACACTGTATAGTGCTCTCTACATAGTATCCCTTCATGAATGTTGGCTGCTATTTTCCTCATTAGTAACAATCATCACAATACTTTACACTTATGTGGGCCAAAGTACACTTGAAAATAGCTGCGTTCCCACCTTTCCTACTCTGTCATGGTTGCCTGAGGGTTTGGATTTAAGCAGCACCTCAGCTCTGAGGATCATCATAGCAGGGAATCGACTCCGTCCCAATCTGTCTGGGATCAGCAGACCCCTGCCAGAATAATACTTGGGAAAATACCTCTTTCCTTGTGAGCAATGCAACAATGTATTATTGCAGCTCTTGAAATATTTTCTCTGTTGTTTTACAACCTGCAAGACTTTAAGGATATGTAGATCCAGGATACTTAAAGCAAGTAGCATTTTTTTCAAATGTACTTAAAGTGAATACCAGTGTCACAACACGCATTCATTCATGGCGAAGATCCAAATGTGGCGTACAGCACTTCCTTGGGCTCATATTCCCAGACATCAGTGAAATTTAATTTTAAATGTTCAGGACTTGTTGTATGGATATAATTTCAGTGCCTTACTTTGGGCAGATCAGTTTTACAGGCATTTGTATGAATCTTATGTTTTAGAATTAGGGAATGCTGAACTACAGAAATCAGTGTTCACATGACAAAGTGGTATGTGGTTGGCGAATTTCCTGACCTCTCTAATAAGACTTCCATACAAAAGTTAAGGAGATTTGAATGTTTTGAGTAGCTGCTTACTAAAGGCAGATGTATACAAACTTTGTATCTGTGAAATGAAAGCCGTATTGAAGTCAGCATATGTACCTTGAGTTGCTTGGGTATATCAATAATTTTTCTTTATGTTCTTATCTTTGCTGTGTGGGGGAGAGAGAAGAATTCATGTCAAAGGCGGACATGGTTTCTTGATTTAGAAGCCTTAAGAACACATAAAAATAACTAGTTCTGCCTTCTGGGATTTGTGTCAGATTTTTTGCCTAATTGCAAAGGAAGTGCACTCTGTAGGTCTTATTATTGTGGGTAGGGTGATGGAAAATGCTCCCATTATTAATTCTTCATGCTTTACTTGTTATTATTGGTAATACAAACAATATGTCTGTACTCTGAGAGCTGACAAGCACCAAGTATATTTTTAAACATGTCAAGTGTGTTTAGTACTCCTCCTACATAGTTTCTTAATTTTGTAAAATCATGTAATTGTTTGTTTTGTTTTATATTTAGAATCACTGCCTTATAAACTCTTTTGCCATATTGCAAATAGTACAAAAAATTTTAAGGTTGAACTTGTATTCTTGTGAAGTATTACTGTAGAAATCTCCTATCAAAGGATTGAACACTTGCTCCTAGTGGAAATGAAGTAGATTGAAAAAAAAAAGAGAGAGAAAGAGAGGAATTAGAGAAACTCTCAGTTCAGAAACATTAGCAGGTATGAAAATCATGTTCTCATAACTTGTATCAGGATTTCTCAAACTCTGTTTTACAATTTATACCTGTCATAGAAAAACTCCACACTGGATTTAATATTTTAGCTTGAATTTTGATTCCACATTATCCTTGACTCCCCCCAAACAAATACATTTTCTATTTTCTTCTTCATTTCCTCAAACAAAATGGGACTTAAGTCACCAGTGAAATATTACAGGATATATTGGCCTAAGGGAGATGTGTTTTCTAATTTTAACTTCTTGGGAAGTTTGGTTGATACAAATACTCATAGTAGTAGTTTGCCAAGCTCTGTGTACTGTAGTTCTAATCAAAAGTCAGACTAAGTCAAGGAAAGAATCTGAAGTTAATGAAATTGCCTTTCTGTTTGTGTGTTCTGCTTCATAACACTGATTTGTCTTAAAGTTTTACATCGTAAGACTTTCACGAAGACATACCATGGTACTAAATGTAAATTTTCTTTAGAAAGTGATAGAATTATATTTAAGTATAGAATCATTAACTAACAGAATTTGATTTTTTCAAAATACAACTTTTAAAATTAACTATTGTGACCTTCATAAACATTTAAAATTAAGGTAGAATGTAAGCACTGTGGTCTCATTAAATTTAATATAGTTCAATAAAAATTCTAAATTTAAAAACTATCTTCATAAAACAGTGTGTTATCACCAAAGTATTAAATAGTGCATTGGAGTTTAAAATTACTAAAAATTACGGAGTATCCATTTAGATTGAGATTTATTTTATGATTGCAGACACCTTCAAAACAAATCGGCAGTCAATTGCAATGCATTCTAAGATGTAAAAGCACCATTAATTACTGTTAATGGTACTTCTCCAATGTATGTAAATACATCATCTCTACCAAAGCTCTTGGCAGTTAGTTTTTACTTCTTTCTAGACAGTTTAAAGATCTTAATTTATTAGTACTCACAACATGTAGAAAATGAACATGTTGTTTTGATGAATGGTGATTGGAGACACACTGCATTTGGGCTGAGAGCAGATATTAGCTTGCTGGCAGTAACATATCTCTGTGTGAAACACAACCTGGAATAGATATGCAGAGTTTACAGTGATGGTCTTGGGGGTCACTAGGCATATGTATTCTAAAGTATCTTAGCTTTGAAAATTTTAGTCTTAATCTACATCTATTTCATGACTTATCCTAAGTATGTTAAACTCAACATATGATCCTGCCATGGTAAGCACTGTTTTTTATTTACTTTACTGAAAAAAAGATTGTTAAGGATTTTTTCAGGAGTATATTGAGAGAGCAGTATTTCCCATTTATTATGTTCTTTCATCTCTGTTTGGGTTAGAATATTCATGCTGTTTTTAAACAGACTCCATGCTGTAATGGTAATAAAAGAATATTCTGTTTTCTTCCAAACCTCACTCTCATATCTAAACAAAGAGAATGCATTAGAGTTACAGGTAGGTTTTTCACTGATTTAGTTGTAAAATGTGACAACTGGCACAATCTGTATGTCAACATGTGCATCCCTCCTAAATGCCACAGACTACCTAGTAGGAAAGGAAAAACAAATTTTTGTACAACAATTTTTAGTGTTTAATTTTTTTCTCCTCTAACTTTTTTTTGATAGAGACATGTACACTCAGTTTAGCGTGGTTGCTTGGTAAAGTTAAAGATAATTGGTTATTGATGACAATTTCTAATTTAATTTATAAATTAAAGTTCTAGATTTACCAAGTAAGAGTAGATGGGCCCAGTTAAGTTTGAATTTCAGGTAAACTGAATGAATTTTAGAATGAGTATGTCCCATGCACTATTTGGCACCTACTTATACTAAGTATTTTTGTTGTTTATATACAGGTCAACTGCTCATGCTGGTTTTCTTTTTTTTTGGGGGGGTAGGGGTGGGTGCTGGGGATCAAATTTAGGGTCCTGCACTTGCTAGGCAAGCCCTCTACTGCTTGAGCTAAATCCCCCACCTTATACTGTTTTATCTGAAAACTCTCTTTTAGTTTATGACAGGAAAAGATGGATACATTTGTGAGCATGTAAACACATACGATGGCTGTCTCATCTGAAAAAAAAAATAGGGTTTGTAAAAAATAGGAGAGATTTCCAAGGCTGTTGGGAAGATTAAATGCATTGCTATCAGCAAAGGGCATTTAAGCAGTTTCTGGCTTCTAGTAAGCACTGGAAGCAAAAGTCTTTGTTCCTAAGGTAGTGAACATTTGTCCCAATGTTCTAAACACTTTTTCTGCTGAAATCCTGTTGGTAGGGAGCTTTTATTTATTTATTTACTTTTTTGATAGGGAGCTTTTAAAATAAAGGAATCATCCTCATCCTCTCATCCTGTTGGCAGCAATTGTGGATTGCACTGTCACTGCCAAAACATGGGCTGACAATTTGACCCCTTGGTGGAAATAAGTTTAAAATGCTGGTGTGTTCATAGTCACACAAGTGTAGCTTTCCCTAAAAGTAGTGTGTGCTGGTTTAATACACTGGAAAATATTGCTAGAAAGAGAACTGGAACCTGTTAGTCGACCCTGCACCCCTCTCATGACTCAGTGAAGACACCTACTGCAATAGGGAATGCTTTTCCCTCTCCTCTTTCCATACTGAAACCACAGACATTTAGTCACAAGCTATTTTTTTTGTATTAAATAAATACCAAGTTTCCTTGAACTCTTGGTGACTTCTTCAAAACACACACACACAGATACTTTATCATTTAAATCCCACAACATACAGATTCCAAGTGGCCTTCAGTTAATTTCCATTTGGAACTCCTGATACTTCTTTTGAAAAGCAATTAAAATAGATGCAATGAATATTAGTCTAACATTGAATCATAACCTTTTTAAATACATTTAGTTAATATGGGTATTTAATTATCTACTGAGAGACAGCATTTTTTCTTTTATAACATTATTTTTACAGTTTTTAATTGACAGGCCTTACATTTAGCACTTAATATAATGTTTTTAAAACCACAGAGGGTAATATATGAATGCATTTTTATTATTTAAAATTCAAACACTTTGGAAAAACAAAGAGTAATCTATCCCCCCACACCTAACTTTCCCTCAGTCTTCCTCTAACTAGTAATAATAACTGCTAAAAGTTAGGTGTGATTATCTTGCTATCTTTTTTTAGGTGTTTATTTTGACCACCAGGATTCCCACGGTTGATTATTAGCCTGCTGCAGTGAGGGTGAACTCACAGGTGGGGAAATACGGAGTGTCTTACTGAGAAGAATTACTGAAGGGGAGCTACAATGTTTGAGGAGCTGAAACCAGTCTGAGATGATCTTGGTAGATACTAGTCAGAGACTGTCAGCTAGGCAGTTTCTGAAACAGAGTTTGTGAGTCTGTGATTCTAGCACATGAGGCTAAAAGAGCTAGTGATAGAAGAGTCAGGGGCTACTCGGTAACCATGACTTGGTTAGGTACAGCTTGTCTGGTTTGCTGGGCATAATGCAGGCTTTCTAAGTTACGGTTGATATGTCCATTGTCTTATAATACATGTGTCAGACTCCTGGTGAAATGTACTAGTTCTATCATACATTTCTTAGTTTTTTGTCTTTGTGAAGAAATGCTTACATGATATGTCACAAAAGTATTCTCCTATTTTGAAACACTGATGTTAGTTTTGCTGAACAAAAAACTTTAAAAACTTTTAGAATAATGCCTTCTAGATTTTTGTTTTAAAAACTCATTTAATGGAAGACAATTTTGGTTTTTTTGTGAGAATGAATAAATAAGATTCCTTGAGGGAGAAGAAGTCCAAATTGGATCTAGGGATCTGGGGGAATCTAAAATGGGCTTGGTTTTATGAAGGTAGGTACTCCAGTATTTGGTACATAAATGTTTATCAAAGTTATCTCTTCTTGTTGTATTGTTCCTTTAACTAGTGTGTAGTGACCTTCTTTGTCTCTTCTAATCTATTTTAACTTGAAGTTTACCATGTCTGATATTAGAATTGCTACCCCTACCTGTTTTCTAGGTCCTGGTGCGTGATATATTGTTTTCCATCTTTTGATCTTAAATCTATGAATATCTCTTTGGATTAGATGTGTTTCTTGAATGCAACAGATTGTAGGGTTCTGTTTTTTGATCCATTCTGCCACTCTGTGTCTTTTGATTGGAGAGTTGAAGCCGTTTACATTAATAGATATTACTGAGATGAGTTGGTTATTTGCCATCATTATTGTCTTTGTCTGTTGGTTTCTTGTTTTACTTTTTCTGATGTATTTTGTTGTTATTTATCCCCTGACCTCACTGATTTCCTCAGTGTTTTCAGATGCATCTACTACTACATTTCTGTCTAGGATATTCTTGAGTATTTTCTCTAAAGCTGGTTTAGCTCTCATATATCTTCTGAGCTGGTCTTTTTCATGGAAATGTCTAATTTCTCCATGAATTTTAAAGGATAATTTTGCTGAATACATTAGCCTGGGTTGGAAGTTATTCACTCGTAGGGCTTGAAATACTTCTCTCCAAGCTCTTCTGGCCTTCAGAGTTTATGCCAAGAGAACTGGTTGTCAGTTTGTAGAAGAATTTAATTGGACCCGTATCTTTCACCATATACTAAATTAAAATCAAAATGGATCAAAGATCTAAACATCAAGACAGAAACATTAAACCTTTTGGAAGACAAAATAGGTAAAACACTTGAAGACATAGGAGTAGGAAAGGACTTCCTAAACAGAACCCCAGTCGCACAGGAAATAACAAGAATCAACAAATGGGACTACATTTGACTAAAGAGTTTCTATACAGCAAAAGAGTCAATTAGAAGGATGAAGAGAAAACCCACAGAATGGGAAAAAAATCTTTGCTAGCTACTCCTCAGACAGAAGACTAATATCTACAATATACAAAGAACTCAAAAAAAAAATTAAACTAAAATCAATGACCTAAAATCAATGACCCACTCAAGAAATGGGCCAGAGAAATGAACAGATATTTCACAGTGGAAGAAATACAAATGGCCAATAAACATATGAAAAAATGTTCAACATCTATGGCTATTAGAGAAATGCAAATTAAAACAACTCTAAGATTCCACCTTACCCCAGAAAGAATAGGAATCATTAGGAAGTCAAACAATAACAAATGCTGGCTTGGCTGTGGTGAAAAGGGAGCCCTCCTACACGGTTGGTGGGAATGCAAACTAGTACAACCATTGTGGAAATCAGTATGAAGATTTCTCAAGAGTCTGAATGTAGAAGTCCCATATGACCCAGCCATTCCCCTACTAGGTATCTTTCCTGAAGAGCTAGAGACATCATACTACAGAGATACTCGCACAACAATGTTTATAACAGCACAATTTGTAATAGCTAAATTCTGGAAGCAACCTGTATACCCATAAATGGATAGCTGGATAAACAAAATGTGTTATCTATACATAATGGAATACTATTCAGCTGTAAAGAATGGCAAACTAGAGTCGTTTGTAGGAAAATGGATGGACCTGGAAAATATAATGTTGAGTGAAATAAACCAGTCTCGCAAGCTGGAATACCACATGGTATCCCTCATTTAGTGAGGTAAAATACAAACAAAAGAAAAGAGTACACAACAGATAAAAAAAAGACAAAGTATTAGATATAAGCTAATAGACAAAGGGTTCAAGGGAACAAGAAGAGGGGAAATGGGGAGGGGAATAGGAATCCAGAGGAATAATGATATCTTAAAAATAAGAACCTAATAACCCAAACTTAAATCAGTGACACGTACACTGGATACTATAGTAATTTTATATGATTGTGACTTACTGCTGTATGTAGGTGGTTGTTTACATTGCTCACTGTCATAAGCAAAAGGTACAATTAATTGTGGTCTGTAAGCTTGTGTAATTGCCTGGAAGTTTGTGTAATTTTGGATAAATTTTAATAAAAATCCAAAATAAAATAAAATAAAATGGGCTTGGGAAGTAAGATTTTGGGTACGGGAAAGGTGATATGGCTCCTGTTTTGGGAAGGACTTGGAACCAGGGAAATTTGAAAGATGACTATTACAATTGAGGTTAAGGATGGCATAGCAGGATCTAGGACTGATGAAACATTGTGGACAGATGTGAGAGACACCTAGTAATCTAACATTAGGACTTTGATCTTTTTAGACTGATGGGTAAGGAGTCAGCAGAATCCAAAATGTCTTGTGGATTTCTAACTTGTTCAGTGGATCATTAGTGGGTGCATCCAGGCTAGAAAGCTGCGAAGGACTAGGTTTTGTCAGAAGAGTAGGGCAGCAGGCAGGGAGTTCTCAGCAGAATGAAACAGTGTGTGTTTATGTAAACTTTGAAAGTTGACAAAATTCTATCCCATATCTTGTGTCACCTCAAACTACTACAACTAGGGAAGGACGATTATGGATGAGTCATCCCCATCTTAGAGAAAAGAAAAGTGATGCTGACTGAATGCTTAAGTGTTTTAGAGTTGCAAGGCTAATGGGTGACTATCCTTCCATTAAAACTTGAGGATTTTTTACTCTAATTGTTTCTACTTCTATTCCTTCCTTTGCTTCTTCTCAAAAGTGGTTTACTTTTGTATTTGTTGTTTTGAGCAATGCATGTGATTATACTCACTATGCATTCCATGCCTACTGGCATGTAGAAACTAAGAGTGAGGAATAATGAAATTAAATTAGTACTCTGGTCCAAGTTCTGCTGCCACCTAACTTGGGACCTTGGTCACGTTCTTCATATTTGTTGGAACTTAGGCTTCTCTGGGGAAGTGTGGAATGATTCATCCCAGGAGTCCCTTCTCGCTATGGAATTTGATGTTTCATGTTTCAATGCATCAAATGCATTTCAGCATCTCAAAAGTATACTTTGGCATGCAAGAGTGGGTCTGTTATTTATCTTCTTTAATCAAAAATGTTTTGCTTGGGCTATTTTAATGCATGAAACCTACCAGCATTTCTTTTCAACAATGACAATGGCTAATGCCCCAATTTTCCCTTTGTACTCTTTAAGGACCATAGATTGCCTTTTGGCAGCTGAAGACACAGTGTTATATTGATTATGGGCAGGCATTGAAAAGGATTCAGAACAAACATTGATTCAAAAAAGAAATTCATTGTTTTAGGTAGAACATATGGCTGAAATTTCTTTTTAAAATGTAGTTTTTAGGGGAATTCTAGTGAAGCCCATGGTACCACCTGAGGTACAGTTTACATTCTGAACTAATATCTATTTTTTAGACTTGGGTTTGCCTCCATGGTCATAGGTCCTAGTCCACAGTAGAACTTAGTTCACATAAAACTTCATTGGTGTGATTTGAAAGCTTCATTTTTGAACTTTTAAGTATATTGTGTGACTCTTTATGTCCTCCATTACTTTTCATCTAAATTAGTTCTGTCCAGTGAACACTGTTGATTCTCCCTAAATCCTAGGAGGGCAACATATTGAGAACTTCACTTTCTTGGGATGATTTTTATGGCTTTAAACAAGGGATTGCTTCATTTCAAATTCCAACTAGCAAGTATATTTCAGTCTCTTCCTCTGTGCCCTATAATATTCAGAAGAAGTCATATAGTTAGGTGACCTTCAGATCTGTACTTGACCTCATTCCCATTAATGTTTATTAAATGCCTTCTCCTGGTAAAGTAGGGTACAGACACATAAGCTTTCTCTCATTCTCTGAAGACAAGTGACTTTGAAGTCACAACTAAGATCTTCATCCTCCTCTTCTAGATCAGCTCTAATGGCCATTCTGCTTAGCTTTTATAGTTTATAAACTTTGTGGTCTTTCACTTGAGCTTCTTACAAAAAGTACAAACTAGACATTACCAATCTATTACCACAGGCATACAAGCCCCAATGATCAGAATTTGCAAAGTCAGAATTTTTCTTTCTGCCATTAGAATTAATGGCCCAATATCATATTTAGACTGCTGCTCTCTCATAGAAATGCAATCCTAGAAAAGAAATAATACTATAAAGCAAGGTGGGTATTATAGTATTTTGAACATCATCTTTCGATTACTTATGTTTTGAAATGTATTTTTATGCTTTGAAAGCTATGGGTTTAATGTACTACATGCATTGGCATCAAGGGAACCAAAATGAAATAGCAGTTTGATTTAAAGTTGCTATGGAGAATGTTTTAATGTTTCAATTTGGTAGTTTATAATATATTTACGCATGTTTATACATATATACTTCAGCAGATTTGTACTTCGATATATGTGCTTTAATTGACTATCAAGATTTAATAATAGGCATTTGAAACAAAGCCATTGAACAAAAAATACATTTCAATTTCATTTTATTACAAAGTAAGTTCTCTTTTAAGAGTTGCATACTTTCTGCTTCATGGAAAGGTTTTCTTGATGTTGCTGCTAGATCTGTAGGTATCATTCAACATTCATCCTTTGATTTCCCATCTTCATTAGTTGGTATTTATAATTGCTCAGGTGTGGGATAGCTTGCCCAGTTTTTAATTACATCTAATTATCAAGCCATAGAATAATCTTGCTGTTTCACACTGTTCTGTTCTGATGCTGATATACCAACTCCTAAGATTTTCTTAGAATTGAACCTAATGAATATTTGCTTTTAAGTGTTAAAAAAAAAGAAAAGAAAATGAAAATCTTAAGAAAAATGAAAAGCAGCTAACACACAAGTGAGGCTGGAGCTACCTGATTTTCTTGGACTCCTCAGTTTTATTCTTGAAATAGAAGGGAAACTCCTGCCTTATCTTCTTGGTGCCTGACAACATGCTAATTTGGGGATGATATTCAACTGCTGGAAAATGTATATCTTGGTTGGTACTTATTTTGAATTAAATCTCACCCAATCTTACAAAGAAAGAGCCCTCCATTTTTTAAACATTTTCTTCTGAAGGTGAATGTAGTTGTTTGGTGAATATTGTAGCTCTTGTTCTCATTGTTAGTGATTTAAACTTGGGTCCTAACTTGAGCTAAGTAACAACTGACCTAGCAAGATAAGCATAACTTTCAACTGATGACTGTCATCTCTAGCTGGATATTAGCATCACTTGGTACTTGTCCTAAGGCTGGTGTACAAAATTACTACAAACTTGGAGGCTTAAAGCCACGCAAATTTATTCTTTCACAGTTTGGGAGATGGGAAATCTGCAATCATAGTGTGGGTGTACCCACACTCCCCTTAAAGGGAAACAAGAAGAATCCTCCTTGCCTCTTTCACCTTCTAGTGGCTCCTCACATTCCTGGACTTGTGTCCCTTAACTCTAATCTTTGCCTGTGTCCTCATGTGACATTCCCTTTCATGTCTCTGTGTCCAAATCTTTTCTCTTATAAAAACCCCATTCATTGGATTTAGGGCCTACTATTAATAATAGATTATTACATCTTGAGATACTTGCTTACGACCCTGGGATCAAATAAAAGCTCACTCCAATTAGGAAATGTGAAGTGAGGTTACTTGACTTTCTCAAGTACTTTGGCCCTTACACTCCACTCCTCCAGCCCCTGGCAGCCCCTGAACCTTGGGAGCTCTTCAGCACAGATGCCTTTGTGAATGGCCCCACCCCTGCACCCCTTCAGCCTATAAGCAGAGCTCTGTTTATTTCAGTCATGTGTTTCACCTCCACGGGAATATGTTCCAACTTCAAAGCAGGTGTAACACAATCCAGTATTTTGGAAAAAAAAGAAAAAACTCAATCATGGACACAATGCGAAGTAGTGTATGAAGTATAGTCTTTGGAAATAGAAGAGTGAGTGAGTTTCACACTACCTGTTGAGGTCTTCACTTGCTAGATCTGAAACCCAGGTGACTCTTTAATGTCTCTGCTATTAGGATCTAAATCTTGAGAGTGTTGGCGACACTCTACTTCAAGCTCGCTAGCGTGCTTGTTGGCAGGATTCAGTTCTTCTGGGGTGGTGAATCGTTGACCTCAGTTCCTTGCCATGATGGGCTCTCCATAAGGAGCTTGCTTTGTTTAATGAAGCAAATGAGAAAAGCCAGAGACGAATGAGGAAGATGAATCACAGTCTTTCATAAACTAATCATAATCTGTTTGTGCAAAGGAAGTTCATTAAGTCCACTCTGATCTCAGACGGTGAGGGGATTCCATGTGGGAGTGAATAGCAGGAGGAAGGATCATTAGAAATCATTTTAGAAGATGTTGCACACAGTACTCTCCACACAAACCTATCTTAGTATTCCTTTTTTGGGTAGAGTATCTCCTAGTGTTTGTAGCTTGGGATGTAGAGTAACTCTTGTTAATACATAGGTACCAGATGTCAAGTCAAACACTGAAGCACTAAGAGGTTAAAGAGCTCTCTTGGGAAGCCATACAGAGCACCAGTAACAGGAGTGTGGTAAGAAGCTCAATCAGCTGAGATCCTGGTGGGTCATTATATACTGAATTATTTTGCTACATGATTACACATGAACTATAGAGCTTCAGAAATAAACCACTATAGTAGGCCAGGAGGGAACAATATGAGCAGTCATTTAGAATGTGCTGCCACGAGAGAATAGCTAATAGCAGTTCTTTGAAACCACTCTACTAAACTATAGTTTGTGTATCCACTGTAACTGCTCCTTATAATAAGCCATAGCATCTATATGCTCATTCCTCCTTCTAAATCTCCACCTCCTTCTGAAACCACCACTTCAGGAGGATATTCTCGAGGAAACATAGAACATCATTTCTACACATTTCCAGTTCTACGTAATTAGAGTAGAAAGACTTTCAAGTCAGTTTCAGGTTTTAGCTTGTTATATAAATAAGTTCACAGGAATCTCAAATGCTTTACAGAAATCTGACAGCAACTATAAAAGGCTTTTGAACATTTTTGTTGCCAAAGTCCCAGGGATTGCTGGAATCTTAAATAGCCCGTTTTAAGCTGCAATTCAGAAGCTTTTTGTCATGTTTAATAATGTGGTGAATAATTCCTTTTCTGTTAGTCATTTCCTCTTTTATAATCCACAAGGATCTTTGAGCCATGGAATGGATATATTCTGGAGCTATAAATTAAAGGTCCTTTTGATCCCAAACTTAAAATGGCCTTTTAATGTACCACTTCTATAAATCCATTTATCTAGGCCTATAGATTCATTAAAATACATTTAAATGAAAGTATTATGTAGGTGTATGTCCAATTCAGAGAGTGATCATTTTGAAATGAGAGTGCCATGGAAGATGTTGCATAATCCTGTGTATAGTAGGAAGTTTAATAATAAGAATATTATTATATTTGTAGAGGATATTAAATAGAACCTTTTTTCTTTTCTTCTTTCCTCTCTTTCTTTTAAAGTACGGGATGAGTAAGAAATTTAGTCCAGGTCTTGTGGTCACGATTGGGTCCATCAATAGAGTTCATGTTTGTGATATTTTCACCAATAGAAATCATAGCTGTTATCTAATCACATTGTGGAAAATAAAATATCTCAAAATATAATTTGAGCTCATCATTCCTTTGAAAATATATTGGAAAACTGCCATTAGGTCTCATTACTTACTAAAGACATATTATTATATCAAATATGTTTTAAAATATTTTGATGGTTGTATTTTAGTATAATTTATACTCTTTCTAATACTCAGTACTTTTTACTTTGAAAATATTTATCTTGGGAGCAGTGTACAGGCTTTATCATATAGCCGGGGGGACCAGGTACACACACATACCCACACACTCAGGCACACATTCTGGCATTCATTAAGTGCTGGATAAGATGGCGGCATGTGATGTTTCCACCAACCCTGTGAAGCAGAGTTCATTAACATCTGTATTTTACAGATGCTGGATCAGAGACTTGGAGGGTCAAGCCACCAGATGGCCTCCAGTACTCCTCACCCTTTTGTTGTCACCATCTTGTGAAGTGCCCTCTCAGACTATATCATGTTGACTCCTTCAACCAGCAGAATACCCATAGTGTGGTTCTTCTGAACTAGGTTATAAAAGCTTGTCACTTGGAGGGAAGTCAGCCACTGTTTTATGAGAACCCTTCAGCAGCCGAGCAGAGAGCCTCATGTGGCAGGAAATGAAGTCTCCTAACAGCCAGCACCAACTCTTACCAGCCTTCCCAGAGAGCCAGTTTTAAGTGATGCTCCAACCCTAGTCAAGTCTGCAGGTTCTTCTCCACCTGAGGGACATTTTGGCACTGAGGTACATCTCCAGCTTCCTTTATATTTATTGTTTAGTTTGAAACAGGGTTTCACTAAGTCAGTCAATTGCCCAGATGGGCTAGAACTGTCCATCCTACACCAGCCTCCCAGAGTGCTGGGATTATAGACACCTGCCACCATAGCAGGCCCGGAGGGCATCTGGGCTCCAAGCCCCCCAAGGATCTGCGCCAAACCTTTCAGCTAAGCTGCTTTTGAAATTCCTGGCCTGCAGCTGTTTCTCCGTATGAAATAATGTTTGTTTATGGTTGTTTTGTGCCCCTGAATTGCTGGGGCAATTGATTAAGTAGCAATAGCTAACTGAGATAGAGGGCTTATATATCTTTCTAGGGTCAGGGCACCAGTGAAGCAAAGAACCAGGGCAGGAGCCAGCTACTGCTGAGGAAATAGGCTATTCTCACAGCTTAGTAGGACTGACCAACTCAGAGGACCCTGAGCTCCTTCTCTTCCTTCTCTAACTTCTTCCCTTCCTTTTTATTTTCTGTCTTCCTTGCACACACCGTTTGCATGTGGTGCTGGACAAACTGACGATGTGGCAGGTCACCTGTTTCCTCATTGGATTCATTCAAGTCCCTAAATAAAGCACTGTGACAAAACACCACGTAAAAGTTATGAAGCACTGGATATGTATTCTAAACAGTGGTCTAACTGTTAAATACAGTTCTAATAGAAGAGTATGTAATAACCTTAGTATTTTAATTTCTTTGGAAGTAGATTAAGATTTCTCTTGATATTTACAATAACTTTGTCAGACAGGTAGAGAGGTAACTTTGTCAGACAGGTAGAGAGGTAACATTGTCCCCATTTTAGAGATGATTTGACTGAGGACATTGTTACTGAGACTTCCTAAAGCAGCGATGGTGAACTTTTTAGAGACACGCGCCCAAAGCCTATTTATTTATCACAAAGTGCCAACATTGCAAGTAAACCTGAATACTGAGGTTTTAGTTTAGAAAAAACAACCCATACGTTAACATCTTTTGTCTTAAAAGAAAAACAAGTAACATGTGCACCATCGATGGCTCACCACTGTCCTAAAGTAACGAGGTTTTCCTATTAGAAACGAAAGTAGAAGCTACTATTCCTGATAATTATGTTCTGCTGATAAAAAGTAAAAAGTTACAAGATAAAAGAAGAGTCACTGGAGCTAATTTGTACAGCATTTATTTGCAAGCAATGTTTTCTCTGCTTGGGTAGATATGAGAATATCTAAGGCCCTTATTTTATTTTATTATATATTATTTAATTTTGATTTTATTTTGGAAGATCTTGACTAAAGACCATCTTACGGTTTGAATTTATATTCCCAAATTGGGGGAAAGCAGTTTCCATGGGATGGTGAATTGATCCCTGGGTTATCCTTTGACCTTTCAGTGACATTAAAATGAAAGAAAACTAAATGAAATTATATATCTCCACAGTGTTCTAAGACCATTGATATAGAAAACATAATTTAAATAGCAAACACTGACTTTCTCTATTGCCCTTCTGTCAGAGTTTTAAATAACATTTTCATTATGGTTGCTATAGTAGATTAGCTTGCTAGTTAGCAGGAAAATTCAGAGGCAACAATGTTCGATATCAAAATATGTTTAAACGTATAAATATCACTTCCAGTAAAATATCGGGCACTATGAGAGTTATTGTAAATTACTTCACTGATACTCACTAATATTGAAAATGTTCTAAGTACTTCCTTTAAAAGTTCAATTCCATTCAGTAAAATTTGCATACTACTAAGGGACTTGGAAAAGAGACAGATACATAAAAATAACATGTATTTGTTTGAGAGAAAATATTTGTGAGTCATATTATAGTCATAGGGCTCACTACTCTAATTTACTGAAAACTTCTAAAGACCATTAAGAAAATAATTAGTGATGCCTCAGAAAAACAGTCTAAAAACATGGGGCATATTATGGTTCCCCAAAACTACCATAGTTATATTCTCAGTTCCACATGTTGTTCTAAGGTCTTGCCACACATGATCAAGAGAGTCTTGCGTCCCATCCCTGCTCCTTTTCCTCCTCTTTGCCTATTTTTTTCCCTCTCTCCCCTCCACGAGGAGTGCATATTCTAGCTGAAAGCCTGAGCCCAGTTTACCTGGTAGCCTTCATCCTCAGTTCTCACCTCAGCCTTCCAACTTGTTAATTTAGGCCCACCGAAGATAATCTCTGAGATTTAAACTCATTTATTTTTTATTTTTTATATTTTTGGTGCTGAGGATCAAACTCAGGGCTTGCTAGGCAAGTGCTTTACCACTGAGCTAAATCCTCAGCCCCTAAACTCATTTAATTAGAGACTTTACTTGATATCCACAGAATCCCTTTACAAAATCTAGATTCATTTTTGACTATGTGACTGAAGACTATAGTTCAGCTTAGCCAAACTGACACATGAAAAAGCTCTTACTTACAATGCTGAATAATGTTGTCATAACTGTTAAGTTTACCTTTCATTATCCATTTTGTGTGTTTGTCTTGTTCTGTAATGTAATTCGAAGACATATTTTTGGAATGGATAGCAAAACACTATAGTGAAATTCATGGGGTATAAACCTATTTTTGGCATTGTTACTGATACCTTATTTGACTTTATTCACATCTCAAAATAATGGCAAAAACAAGGTGGAGTTTGGTCAAGAAGTTACAGTTTGATGCACTATTTGTCTAAATTATGTTTTCAGTGGAACTCTAAAATAAGGTCAAGAAGGTTTTGCTTTGTCACTGAGCATTCTTTGCGATTGTCTCTTCTGCCCCAGGCTGTGTCACAGGCGATTCGTATAAACCTTGATTCGCACAAATGTATGAAGAATGTGTTAGTTTATTAATTTTACATGGGTTCTTGGTGGAGGGCAAAGTTTTCTCTTTTTTTTAATGCTAGGAATTGAACTCAGTGTCTCATTATTTTCAAATAGTTAAAAATGATCATAATATATTTAGTAATATTCAATACAACAAATCAAATATAAGTTTTAATAAGACTTTACTGAGGAAACTAACACAATTCAGGGCATTTTAAAGACCTAAGTAGTAACTGGCATTTTGTTAAAAAATAAGGTAGAGGAGAGAGGGAGAGAGGAAGAGGAATATTTGAATACGATTTCTAGATTAGCTACGAGAGTAGCCGATATGTCACAGGGCAATAAAACCATAACCTATATGTTTATCTTTTGTACTAGATAAAATCTACAAGTTAATCTGTGACTTTAAAGTGGTTTTACTGTTACGGTTTATTTACAGATGCCCCCCCTCCCAAAGCCTCGTATGATCAGAGGTGGGGCTTGTGGAAGGTGATTGCATTAAGAAGGTGCTAAAACAGTTTTGGTGTTGGGAGTGGGGCCCTGACTGGAAGAGGCAGCTCACTGGGAGCATGCTTGCAAGGGTATGTCTACTTTCCTGGCTCTTCCTTTTGCTCTCTGCAGTTTTCCTCTGCCATACCCCTCTGCCATACCATCCTGTCTTGGACCCAGCCACTCATGGACTAAAACATGAGCCAAAGTAAACCTTTCCTCCTTTAATTTGTAGGTGTTCAGTAGTTTGTCCCAGCAACAAGGAGAATGACTAAGATATGCACAATCATAAAAAAATATAGTAAATACAGCTACATTATTTTAGCAAATGAAATCATCTTGAGGGAGTTTTAAAAAATATCCTGATATCGATGGGACATGCTACATCCACCATGACCACCAACCTCATCGCTTTTTAAAAGTTTTGATGTTTTTTCTTACCCAGGGCCAAATTAATTTTGGTATCTCTATAGCTGCCACAATGAAATTATTACAAAAGTTGTGTGTTATCCTAGAAATAGTATGATAAAAATCTTATAGGAACATCTCATCCTTTCAAGTTATTCTGAAACAACGAGTATAAATTAACAAAGGTGAGAAATTATAAAAATATTGTTATGTAGGGGCTGGAGATTTAGCTCAAGTGGTAGCACGCTTGCCAGCAAGCGAAAGGCCCTGAGTTCAATCCCCAACACCAAAAAATAAAATAAAATAAAATAAAAATGAAAATGTAGTTACTTAAGTATCTGTGAATACCATAATTTTTATAATATGACTTCCATCTCTAGGTGAGAATAATTGATAGTAAAATAACACTTACTTTGTAAGAGATTTACCTTCTAAATACAATGAAGTAGGATAGATTCCAGTCTCAGCCCAGGAGAGAACTTTGAAATCCAACCTTATCTCCTAATAATCTCAATTCTACTGCTGTCAGGTAGGGAGGACATTCTGGTTTCATTAACATTTTGTTTAATTTCTACCTGAACATCTACTTCTCATTTGTCTTTACATTTACCATTTGCCAGTGTCACACATTGAATAGCTAAAATTCTTAAATGTAAGTGATATCCATTTTCAAGAAATATGTGTTGCATTCATCAAGGGTATTTTTAGGTTTATGGTAAATTTGTTCTCATTTTTAGTTTGTTCTTCAGACAAATAGTGCAATAGATACTGTTCTTCCTTATTCTTATTGAATATTTTGTACTAAATCTGTCTTTTTATGATTCTGAAATGCTAGCTTCAGTTTTTTTTTATTAATTCATACTGACCTGTGCAGAGCTGTCTATCTCAACTTAATGGCTTCTTATAATATATGGATGGCATTCCCCTGCTATTAATGTTTAATGAATTGGCTCCTGAGCCAATGGAGTCTAATAAAGGTAATCACTAGAATACATTGTCTTTCTGCAGTGCCCTAGAAACTTGTCATTTTCACCACTGTGTACTTTTAGCCCATTGTCTCCTTTCCTGCCTTTTTGACTACATTCCTTTCAATCTCTTTTTCAATATTCAGTCCAAATGTGTATATTTTTGTGAACAATATTTTTTTCAAGTCAAGATAACAGTCTTCAATGAGGAAACTTTAAAAAGTATCAGCCTACTTGATCACTGAAATGTTAGAAAAACCTTCTTCACTCCTAAGAAGAGACAGACTTACAGGCAAATAGAAATATCTTAAAAATCCAGGATTTTTCTTACAAGTTATATCCCTAGCTGAACATCTCTTTGCGTATACAGAATTTGAGATATGTGTTAAAAACTACATTTGAGTTCTGGAATTAGATAATGATGACGGATGTACGTCCTTGTGAATATAGTAAAAATCACTGAATTTCACACTTTAAAAGGATAAATTTTATGATATGTGAAAAATATATCTATAAATATATCAATAGCTAGGTATTATTTTATCATTTGTAATACTGCAATTGGGTGAGTTGAAGGAGCACTTTTGAGAACTTCCTGACACTAGAAACACTTGTGCGTGCACACACACACACACACACACACACACATTTCCCCTGTTTTGTACTTTCATAAATCACCAGTGCGCCCTCTCCAAAGCTGGCCTTCACATATGATTTGATGAAAGGGAATTTGGCTCTGCCTTCTACTGTTATCTCAGACATGGGCCCTGTTCTTGGAACTACACCTAATTCATACTGATATGGAAACCTCCTTGGAGTTCCGTATGTCTGCAGCAGTGAACTTACATCTTAATAGTGGTAAGAACTTTTTTAGATGCTTGAAATAGGGATTTCTGGATGTGCCCCATAGAATATTCCACGTAATTTGTTAAAGTGTGTTTTCTTTTGTTAAATCAAAAGACTGTTTTGTGGAACGATGTAAGGTTTTTAGAAAAACTGGACAGATAGTACACAGAGTTCTCACTTTTAGTCTCTCTGCCCAGTTCCTCTATTATTAATATCTTGCATTGGTGTGGCATGTTCATTACTTAGTGAACCAATATTGATGTGTTATTAACTAAGGTCTATAATATATATGAAGTTCATTCTTTGTTTTATGGTTCTATGGGGTTTTATAAATATATGTTGTCATATATCACCATTAACAGTTTCATATAAAATAGTTTATACTGCCCTAAAAATTCCCCAGTTAAACTCTTGGTAACCATTGATCTTTCTATGTTTTTCCCTTTGGCTTCTTGAGACAAGGATTTGCTATGTAGTCCAGGCTTGCTGTGCATGTGCTAGGTAGCCCAGACTCACCTGAAACTTGTGGTGATCCTCCTGCCTCAGCTAGCAAGTGCTGGGGTGGAGGCATGTGCCATTACACCTGGCTACCACTGATCTTTGTAATGTCTCTACAGTTTTGCCCTCTTCAGAAACATATTTTGTTGGAATCATATGGTAGGCAGTCATTTCAGACTTTCAGACTAACTTCTTTCACTGAGCAATATGCATTTGAGATTCTTGCATATCTTTTCATAGGTCGACAATGTTTTTAAATCACAAAATAACATTGCATTGTAGGATATGACACTGTTTATTGTTTATACATTCACCAATTGAAGGACAGTTTATGAAGGTTTTATGATTCCTAAGTACAGGGTTTTGTGTGAAAATGTTTTAAAAAACTACAAGTTTTCCAAAGAGGCTGCATATTGCCTTCCCACCAAAAATGAATGAGAGTTTCTGTCACTCTGTTTCTGCACCAGCTTTTAATATTGTCAGTTTGTTTGAATTTAGCCATCATAATAGGAGTATAGTGATATATTATTATTTTAGTTTGTAATTCTCTAATGGCATATGATGTTAAGAATTGTTTCTTGTTGCTTGTTTGCTGGTTGTGTATCTTTTTTACTGAGGTGCATATTCACATCTCTTACCATTTTTAATTGTGTTGTTTCCTTATTGTTGAGTTTTAAGAATTCTTTATTTATTTTAGGAACAAGATCTTTATCAGGTATATTATTGCAAATGTTTTCTACAACTCTGCGGCTTATCTTCTCCCTAACAATATCTTCTGTAGAAAAGAAGTTTTAAATTTTAATAAAGCCCAACTTGCCAATTTCTTCTTTTATAGATCATTCATTTGGTGTTGTATCTATAAACTCTTTGGCAAACTCAGGCCTAGATTTTATTCCTATGTTGTGTTCTGGAAGTTTTACAGGTTTGCATTTTGCATTTAGTGATGTATTTTGAGTTTCGTGGAAGGTCTATGTCTAGATTCTTCTTCATCTTCTTTCTTTGACGTGCAGATATTCTATTGCTTTACTGCTATGTGTTGAAAAGACTCTTCTTTCTCTATTGACTTGGCTTTTCTACTTTGTCAAAACTAAATTCTCTATGTGTGTGGGTCTGTTTCTGGGCTCATTTTTCTCTTCCATTGGCATGTTTATTCTGAAACCCGTACCATGTTTTCCTAATTATTATAACTTTATAGTAAGGTGTTTTGACTGGGACTCCCTGAATCCGTACATCAAAATGGGAAGAACAGACATGTTAGCAGTAGTCTTTTTTTAATCCATGAACATAGAATTTCTACACATTTATTTAGATCTTCATTCATTTCTTTCATTAAAATTCTGTGTATTTCTCATACAAATCCTGCACAAGTTAAATTTATACCTGTCTTAGTTACTTTTCTCTCGTTGCTGAGACAAAACACCTGACACTCAAAGTTAAAGGCGGAAAGGTTCATTTGGCTTACAGTTCATAGAGGTTTCAGTTCATAGCTGCCTGGCTCAAAGGTGGCGTGACATGGCAGACAGGCAGAAGGCAGCAAGGTAAGCAAGGGGACCTGAGCAGCTTCTCTCGTGCCTTGTATCTTATCCAGGCTGTCACGATTAGTGCAGTGTCAAACCAATCTGTGGACTGATTTAGTAATCACATGCCCTTAATTCCGGCATCACACACTCTAGATTCATCCACCTCTAAAAAAGTCACATCTGTGACCACATGAGGCTTTGGGGGGACATCTATACACAAACCATAATAATACCTAAGTTTAAATTTCATTTTTATGATCATGGAAGTAGCATGTGTTTTAATGTCATATTCCAGTTGTTATTTGCTGGTACACTGGAAAGCAGTTGACTTTTTACATTAACATTTATCCTGAAACATTTGCTTATTAGTTCTAGAAATATTTTTGTCAGTTCTTTGGGATTTTCTATGTAGTCAACCATAGCAGCTGAAATGAAAACAATGTTAACTCCTTTTTTCCTATACCCTTTTCTTCTCTTTCTTTTCTTACTGCTTAGCTGGAACTTCGAGTATAATGTTGAATAAGAGTGTTGAGAGAGGGTAACCTTCCCTTTTCCTGAGTTGTATGTTTCCTGTGGTTGCTATGACAAATTACTGCTAATTTATGGCTTGAAACAATAGAAATTTATTCTCTCACAGTCTAGAAGCCAGAAGTTTAGATCAAGGTATCAGCAGGGCCGCACATCTACCAGGCTGGAGGAGAAAATCCATCACTTGCGTTTCCAGCTCCTCCATGCTTATCTTGCATTGTGGCTACGGTACTCCTGTCTCTTTCATCACATTGGCCTCCACTTTGTGGACTTGTTATTCCTTCTGTTTCTTTCTTATAAGGACATTCGAGATGATGTTTAGCACCCTCATATAATGCAGGGTACTCCTCTTATCTCAAAAGCCTTAGTTTAATTATAGCTACAAAGACACTTCCTTCAAGTTAGGTAGCATTTATGTGGTTCAAGAATTAGGCTTGATATCTTTGTGCAGCCATTAATCAACCTACTCCACTGATCTTTAGAAGAAAACATTTAGTTTTTCATCATTAGGTTTGGTGTTATGTTAGCTATAATATATATTTTTGGTAGATTTCTCTCTATTAAATTAAGGAAGTTCCTTCTATTCTTATTTTTCTGTGAGTTTTTAATCATGAATGAGTGTGTGTTTTGTCAAATGCTTTTTCATGTATAATATATGATATGATTTATCATCTCTAGCCTATAGATACGATGATTATATTAACTGATCTTTGACTTTCAGCCAGTTGATGAGTTCAGCCAGTTTGTCTACCTGGAACAAAACCTACATCGCTGTACTATATAACTATTTTTGTACATTGTTGCATTTGATTTATTCAGTTTTTTGAGAATTTATATAACTGAGAAAGATCAATTTCTAATTTTCTATTGATTTCTATTCATGAGAGAGGTTGACTTCTAATTTTTCTTTTTTTGTAATGAGTTTTTGGCTTTGGTATGATATAATTGTTATGTTTTAGATCTAAAATACTCACCAGAAGTCTTACATGTTCAGAGGTGGGGCTTTCAGAAGGTGATTGGATCATGGAGCCATTATTCTCATCAGTAATTGGTTGATGTGTTCATAGTTGAATGTGCTGTTCGGAAGTGGAACCCTATTGGAGGAGGTGGGTGTTTGGAGGTGTGACATGGAAGGGCACATTCTTGTCCTTAGCTTCTTCCTTTCTCCCTCTGCTTCCTGGCTTCCATGAGTTGGGTAGCTTTCCTTCACCCACCTCTTCTGCCATAGCATTTCTACCTTGAGCTAGCTGAACATAGGTTGAACCCTTTGTTTTTTGTTTGTTTGTTTGCTTTGTTTTAATTTTTTTTTTAACCAAGAACTTGTATTGGTACATTGTGGTGGGTGTCAAATATATTGTCCCAGTGACAAGAAAGCTGATTAATATAGGAATGCTGGTGTCACAGAATGATGTGGGAAGTACTGTATCTTCTGCCTCATTTTTCTGGAGGAGTTGTAGAGAAATGATATCATTTCTTCCTTAAATATTTGATCTGTGCCTGATATTTTCCTTTTTGGAAGATATTTCTTCTATTTCTTTAATAGATACAGACCTTTGTGTGAGTTTTGCTAGTTTATGTCTTTGAATGAATTGGTTTAGTTTACTTAAATTATTAGATTTGAGATCATAGAGTTGTTCATAATATCCCTTTCTTATGTTTTTAATATCCATAAGAGCAGTAGTAATGTCTCCTCTTTCATTTCTAATATTACTAATGTGTACTATCTCTCTTTTTTTCTGATTAGTCTGACTGGAGGTTTGTCAGTTTTATTCATCTTTTTAAAATTATGACCTTTTGGTTTAATTGTGATTTTATGTTTCCAATTTGGTTGGTTTCTGCTCTAATTTTTATTATTTCTTATCATTTTTGTTTAAATCATAAATAATTATAATTATAAATCTTTTGTACTTTTAGTCTTTTTATCATCAGTGCTAAGGAAACTGCTGATATGAATGCCTGGTGTTTTCTTTCACAAATAGTGAGACATTTTCAGCTATGTCTTCTGAGATTCTTCTATTTCTATAATGAGACACCGGATTATAAAAATATCTAAAATACCCCAAACTTCATCTTAAACTTAACCCTGATAGTCAACTAGGAGACAATAATATTTGCCATGTTGATCTAATTTGTAAGGAAGTAGCTTATTTTGTTTGCACGCAAAAGGGTACCTAATATTAAAACCACAGATTACAAGACCACGCTATATGGTTATCTTATGACTGATACTGAGAGGCTACTTGAGATCAGAACGTGTGCATTTATGGACATGTGAAGAAGAGAAAGTGGCTCTTCTTTACAAGCAATTTGACCCTCTATAATCTGACAGGACGAGATTGCCCAGCTCAAGATTGCTTCTTTCCTATGTATATATTTATTGATCCTGTATAAGATTCCAGCAACTCTGCTGGTCATAGGTAGATGACAGTAACCAGACAATATCTGTAAACTCAAACAGGTTTCTCTTTTGTGGGACGTGAAATATATATCAACTGTCAAGTCGGCACAAAACTGCTAGGCAATCCCACTGATTCAACCAGGAAGCACTTTTCATACCTGCTGCAGTAAGAGGGTACAGCACATTGGCAGCATGTGAGTAGCTTCTCCAAAGAGAGAAGTTAGGGGAGCACATTTATGGACTCTTGTGCTTGGTGATTTCAAGATACGTACCTCAAAAACTGCTGAGAGTTTAAGGCAAAATTACTTTGTGTTAGTAGTATAACACATAGATGATCTTTGAATAAGCACTGATGAGTTACTTGATCAACTTACTAAACAAACTATTATATTAGCTTTGTAGTTGTTTGTTCTAGTAACAAGTATTTCCCCAAGTCGGTAGCTAAGTTGTTTATTCTCATCGTCAGCAATAATGAACATAGTATAAAAATATGCCCAGTTCCAGACCTTGCACAAAGGGACAAAAAATTTCTTTAGTTGTCACAATTTGGCGAACTTGAATTTCTAAAATATAGTCATAGGGAGGGTTTAAATAAAAGGCAAAATCCGTGCCTTATTAAATGAAAGAGAAGGAATTTTTTCTTCCTTGCTACTGTCCTTTTAAATTAATTAGATAAATATGAGGAAATTTCTTTTGTTATTCTACAATTCTATTTGGGAATATACATTACAAAACATTTTTTTTTCTGCTAGAGCTTTCTAATGAATGCCATTTTTAAACTTTTGGCACATGCAATTGTCCGTGCTAAATATGCCAACATGAATGTTTTCACTGAAGTCTTCAATACATGAGCTGCAGAGGGATGGGCTGGGCTCCCTACTGTCTGGGCACCAAGGCCAAGACTCTCTCTTAAAGACTTGTTTGTAGTGGGACCTCAATAGACTAAAATTCCTAGATTCATTCCAATGGGATCCGAAGCACTACACTTGGTTTTAGTAGATTTGTTACTGCTAAAATTATTTGACATAGTTGGGCCACTTTCTTGACTCTTGAAAACATTTCCTATTATCCCTATTGTTGTTATGGATATAGTTCAGTAAAATTTCCTGTTTGTTTCCATAAAATTCAACCATTGTAAACATGACTGAAGTGCAGATGAGAATATGGAGGTGGTGCTAAGATTTTGGAGTTGGGGTTTTAGTAGCGAACACAACTGAACCACTGTTAGCCCTCCAAGACTTAACTAGTCTAGAGAAGAGAGACATGTTGAACCAAGGAAGAGATGTGTGTGTTTGCATTTGGTGTTTTTTGTTTTCTTTATACTGGGATTGAACCCAGGATCTTGCACATGCTAGACAAGAGCTCTACCAACAGCTGCATCTCAGCCCTGTAAGTTCGTGTTAGAGTCTGGTAAGTGTTATGAAAGAGAATTGACATTGTAAACGCAGATAACCGTAGTAGTGCACCGGGTTAAGAAAGGTTTGTACGAAGAGCTGAGAGCTACACAGAAAGTGGAAGGATGCTAAGGAGGATGGAGGGTACAGAAGATAGCAAAGCAGCATGTTCAAAGTAAAGCAGACAGATGTGAGAATACCGAGGGGGAAGGAGCTAGAACTAAAGGGCTTAACCCATACTGCCAAAATAAAATTTGTTGTAGTTGTGTTCTTTAAATGGTCTTCTTTTAAATATTATTTTAATAATAGTTATGTAAGTGCTTTTTAAATATTTAATCTGCATAAAGATGAGATTTTTTATTGATTTCTGTAAATGTTTCAGAACATTGCTCTATGATTTTAAATATTTGTAAAAGCTCTTTCAACATGTCTTTCAGAAAGACTGAACTCTCTTTTCCACACTTGCCAGCGGAAATAGCGCTTTCACATTAAATAAACAAACCTGGAATTGAGGAGGTACCATTATGTTAATTGCTGCCTTGAAATGGTTATTTACTGTCATTTTGTTTATTGACAGTGACTAGAATCACACCAGCAGTCTAATCATTGTAAAGAGTAGTGAGGCTTTTCTTTTAAACAGAAGAATGAAACTTCTAATTTAATAACATTTCTTCTAAAAGAGAATTGGATATTAATTCAAAAAGTAGGAAGTTTTTATTTAACTCCGTGCTTCTGTGGAACATTAGTGAAATCCCCAAATCTCTAAATCTTCATTTTCCATCTAACTGAAAGGCTGTTGAGATAAAATTGACTGTCTAAGCAAATTATTCCTTATCATAGATGTAATCTTTTCTATAAACCTTGCGTGTTAAGTATGGTGCTATAATATACTCAGTCCAATATGTGTAGTTTTTACTTAATCCACTGTCTGCCCTGTTAGAAAAACAGTGAGCAGATTAGTTACATATAGACAGTCAGTTAAATTCAGACAGAATTCTTAGCTACAGCTTATAGTGTCCCAAAGGCCCGATTCAAGGGAGGCTACTTGATTTATCATTGTCCATAATTTGCTTTTGTTAGTGGAAGATGGATGGAGCCCTGAAACGCACGATCGCTACATACATGGAAAGGTGGAAGGCAGGCCCACCCAAGTACTGCTGAAGCATTTGCAGCTGGAGATTATCTGTCTTGATTTCTAGATCCAGTTCTCTTTCTGCTGAATTTAGGGATTGTAATTATGTATTATTCCAGCATATCTATTTCTGTGACCTCGAACTCAATTTATACAAAAGTTGCCACACATCGATGTCCTCATCCTCACTAAAGTTCAGAATTTCAGAGTGTTATTCGGTTAGTTTGGTAAGTATTCAGTCTGTTCTCAGGATTTGATGAGTGCACACTGTGAAACTGGTAGAAAATGAATAACAGACTCACTATTACCACTTCCCAGAAGTTCCCTATATCCCAGGTAGGTCCAAACATGCACGCCTTTCCTGACATGTGATAATTTTGCTTAAATATCATCTTGTCCCAATTTCTGCTTTCATAAATGTTTTCTGCCATTTAAGGCCAAGCCCGGGTGTCTTTGGGTCCATACAGGATGTTTGATTCTCCCATTCCAGCTGAGAGTTGTGTTTCTTGTTGGCACCCTCAGCCTAATTTCTAGGAGGACCTGTCAAAATTTGCCTCGTGTTGTAGTTAATGATATAAATGCCCCTTACCTCTCTGGGGCAGTCAGGGTAAAATTTCGGCCTGATTGGATTCGGATTCCACCCTGAGGATGGGTGCAGCACTCCTCTGGGTGTGTGTGGGTGGGTCAAGGAGGCGTGGCTTCAGGCCATCTGTCTGATCCCCCAGCCCTTTTGCTCTTGCAGTCTTCCTTGCTCTGCTTCCTGCCTTTCCAGAACTAAGCAGCTTTACCTTACCACCCCTTCTGCCATGGGGTAACTGCCTTGGAGCTAGCAGATCGCAAACTGAAACACGAACAAATTAAACTTCTTGTCCTTTAAGCTGTAGGCGTTGGGTATTGTGTCTCAACCATGAAAACTGAACAGTACAAACTCACTGAGAACAAGGTTACAATCTTTGCATTTTTGTATCTCTCAGAGAAGTAATCTTATGTTAGACCATCAATGAGTGAACTGGAATGTGGGCTGCAATACCAAAGAGTGCATGTGTTATCAGATGGTTATAGTCCACATTAATGTTACTGAGTTCTGGATTGCTCGCCTTCCCTTCTGGAGTTAGGGTCTAGGTTTTTCTCACCTCGAACAAAGAATTGAATGAAATGAGCCAAAAGTGGTGGCAAAGTTTATTTAAACTGCAAAATAGAGATTGTGAGAGGAACTAGCTCTATAGTGTGAGTTTGGGCCAAACAAAGAAAAAGTAAAAAAAAAGAAAATAAAATTATGTACCACATCTGAAAGATGTGGTGCAGGCTATCATGAAAAGATATGATAGCACCGGCTCCTCATGGCTTCCTTTGTTTTATAGTGTCCAAATCTTTTTTTTTATTTTATTTTTTATTTGCTTCTTTTTTTATAGTGTCCAAATCTTGAGGACACCTGGGAGAACGTCTACATCCGGGTCCTGGGAGGCAGTATTGAGATCTTCCTCCTTAGGTTGATGTCAGGTCTAGGCCATTCTCCCAAGAAGTCACTTCTGTTTGAGATTTCATAATTAACAGGTCATGACTACTTTCCCAGCCAGCTTTTATCATGCCCTATTCTCTTACCTCATGTAGAGCTAAGATCTGGAACCATGTTCCCTGCATCCTGATCTCATCTCCACTATTTGGTAGCCTTTATGATCTTGGATCAGTCTTCTGCACCTCAGTTTCCTCACTGGAGTGTTGTGAAAATGTAATCAAATAGTATAATAAAGTACTCAGTACTACAACTGGAAAAGTGGACAGGAATTTAGAATGTATATAGAATTTTCCTTTAGCTCTGCTCTTTTATGTATTTAAAGATATTATTTGAGTATGAGCTTTGGGTGAGGCATTATACAGTGTTGTGGGTACAGAAATGAATGATAAACATCTTCATAGCATAAAAGGGAAGCATTAATCCAAGCAACACTCTTTATAGCTTAGTATAGGTTTTTTGTGACAGGAAAGTGATGAAGTGAATTTCAAGGTAATGGAGAACAGGTATACCATAAAACCAGTATCATTTGACCTTGATATTTACTAGGGACCTGGATTCTAATACTGATATGTACAATTATTTTTAGGGTGTATCTAACCTATAAATTAGCTAATTTCCAACTTCTTTGTAAGTAAGCTCAGGGGTGCTGATAGAGAACATAAACTAAGATTTTACTTCCTTGTTTTGTCTTTGCTGGTGTGTGCAGATAATCAGTGACCTCAAAGGAGAACAAGAGAATGTAGTCCCCACACAAGAGTCTGCTGTATCATTTCATAGGTTCTTGGGAATAGATTACAGGTAGGAAATCTGACATAAGCGTTGGATAAGTCATTTTATTGGTATCAGTAGAATGCTGTGCCTTAGTTTGAGACCTTCAAAATTTATGTTTTAATATCATTTTTGTGTCTCATTGAAAGAAGATTATTATTAGTACAATCTGCTATGCAGCATGCTTCAGTAGCAAGCTATCACTTTCTCTGGGAGGATAAAATTCTTCCTAGTGTTCCACCACATGATTCTCTGTGGAGAAATGGCCAAAGCTGAACTAATCTGTAAAGTTGAATATAGAACCATGCTCTGAGCAAGGGCCCATTTTAATTTGAACCTTTTCCTACCTAATTTTTTTTTTCTAGAAAATCATTCTATTTGGCTTTTAAGGGGGGTCATTCTGTGAACAATATTTTGCAACCAGTTACAGATTTCAAAACTACACATTTATATGATAATTTACAGTCCAGGTGCTTTTAGGCTTGCATATCCATTACAAATTTTTTTGCCTGTTCCCTAGAAGGGAAAATTGTTTCCCTATTCCCATATTACAGATGAGAAGGCTGAGGCAAATGCCTGGGGTAGTGAGAATGAGGAATGTGTTTCATGGAGATAGAGATATCACCCTGTGCAGGTAAGAAACTCACCGAAAGTAACTTGCACCAGAATTAGAATTTGGTGTTTAGGACAAGGAAAGGCAGACAAGAACCTGGGCTGCAGTCTGAGGTTCTGCTCTGCTTTCCTTTCTCTGCATTCACCAGCCTTCTTTGCTTTTCCACCTGGGTCCCCATGTACCTGAATGACACGGTCTCCTAAAGCACTGAGTGCTATCACCTGAGTTCAGTGCATTAATAGAAGCAAAGTAGTCCCTTGAATTCCGTTCCCGGGTTCTCTAGATTGAGAGTAATTCATCATCCCACCATGACTGAGTTTGATTGAGGCCCCTTGATCACTTCAGTTCTGGGTTTGTACAGGGCTGGTGGGAGGGTCATTTTCAAAGGAGTATTATGGGCCCGGAGAAGCAAAGAACATCTTGTAACAAGCCCGTGAGTTATTAACTAATTGTAAGGTCAGACTGTTTATTCAAAAATATGTAAGTTTCCTTTTTTATAATTTGCAATAACAATTTTTTTGCAATATCACTTCCTTTTTGAATTTCATGTATCATTTTGTGGATTTTTTCCTAAACTTTTGTTTTATTTGAATACATTTCTGTCTCTTTCAGTAGCTCTGAGCTTCTTGAGGAGAGTGAACTTCTTTATTCAGTCTTTAGTTTCTAAATACTTGGCATATTGCTAGTGTATTTTAAGTGCTTAATAAATGCTGGTTGAACAAAGAAGTAGGTAAAAGATTGTCCATATCAGAAGATATCTCTTAGGGCTCCCAAATTTATAAAATCTGTTTTGTGTATGTCATTGTGATTGGCTGAAAGATAGCTTAGATAAAAATATCTGCCTAGAGTGATGAGCAAAATCAGCTAAGTGTTATCGTAACAAGATCGGAGCTTACTAGGGAAACACCAGGATTCCTTATGGGAACAGCCAGAGTGTGATTGAAGGAAGTGTTGCTGCTGCTCAGGAGAGAAATTTACTTCCAGTAGAAGGAATTTCTAGATTTCTACTGAGTGGACAGTGAAATTCCAGTGATGTGAATACACTAACAAAAGATTTCAAGTAAGTTCAAGAGGGGTAAAACTGAAATGTCTTGAATGTCCATAGTCACATTTTGGGGGGGTGAGGCGTGCTGGGGATTGAACTAAAGGCCTTCTGCTTGCTAGGCAAGTGCTCTACCACTGAACTAAATCCCCAACCCCCATAGTTAAATATTTTAAGTGTCCTTTTTTAGTTGTAGGTTTTATTTTGAAAGTAGTTAATGATTACTATGTTAGCTTTCTGTAGGTGCCATAACAGATTACTACAATCATAGTGATATAAAGTACAGAAATGTATTATTTAACAGTTCTGGAGGTCAGAAGTGTGAAATAGCCTGTATTAGGCTAAAATCATGGTTTAAGTAGGGCTGTGTTCCTTTCTGGAGTTTCAAGGAAAGAATCCATTTACTTGCCTTCTCTGCCCTCTAGAATTTGGCTCACTGGCCCCATCCCTAAACTTAAAGCCAGCAAGGGACAAATCAGGCACTTCTCTCTCCCCATCACTGTGACCTTCTCCTCAACCTCCCTCCTTCATGTTTTAAGGACACTGTTATGGTTTCGATCTAAAATGTCCTCCAAATTCTCATGTGTGTGGAAAGTGATTGGCTCATGAGTGTGCTATACTCATCAGGTGGGTTCATCCCTGGGTATAAGACCTCAATGTGCTCTTAGGAGTTGGGGTCAGGTGGGGGTGTGGTGGGTCATGAAGGCATGATCCAGAAGGGTGTACTTTTGTCCTCAGCTCTGCCCTTCTCTCTGTATTTCTCAGCTGCCCTAGGTTGAGCATCTTTTCTCCTGCCATGTCTCTCTACCTTTCTGTTTCTGCCTTGGAGCCAGCTGACCATGAACTGAAACTGTGAGCTAAAATAAATGTCTCCTTCTTTAAGGTTGTGAGTATCAGCTATTGTTTCTCAGCACCAGGAAAGTGACTAAAACAGAAACTTATGATTACATTGGGACCATCTCTATAAGACTCTTGTGTTTATATTTGAGTCAACCTACACAGTCCTTGTTAATCTACCTGCTTTAAAGTCATAGATTAGCAACCTTCGTGCTCTTTTGCCATGTGAAGTAGCATATTCAAAGGTTCAAATATTAGGATATGTACATCTTTTAGAAGCCATTACTTTAACTACCGTACCTACTGGGGACATAGTCACATACTGTGCAGGATACAAAGGTAAACAATATATAATTATTATAATCAAGGATGCTTATTTTCTGATGAAAAACCCAACATCAGATAATCTTTAAAATATCTGATAGCAAATTCTCTGTCTCAAAATTTTCATCACCACTTATTCAACAAATGTTCATTTTCTTAGTCTGAGTGTAGCATTCTCACGACATCTTCCCCAGCCTTAAAGTTTTAGGGTTGCAATTACTAAGCACCTACTATGTGTCGAAATGTACAATCAATACACTAGGGCGTATAACTGTGAATGCGACATCACTTTTTGAAAATATAAGTGAATATACAATGTAAATAAATTATGATATTAAATAATTCTATCTAAAATTGGTAGTAATTTAATCTGAGAATGAGAAGTAAAATTTGCAAATTATCCCAAAGCTGAGTTTTACATCCTCAATCTAAATGCTGTAAGTTATAGGATCTTAAATATAGGAATATTATGCTAAATACTTTAAAGTTTGAACTCATTTTCAAGGAGTTAAGGCAATAGAGTGTTAATAGCAGAGAAGCTTTTTAAAATTTACTTTCTTTGCCCATTTAGACTTCAAGGACAAGTTTGAAGATCTATGAATGATATCCATAGTTTGCATTTAAATTTGAAGGTTATTTATTAAGTGACATTTTCACTGAGATACAAAACCTACCTTCTAGTTGGTGATTGTGTGAAGTCATTTTTAGTGCATGTGAGAGAGCAGTGAATCAGAATATTTATGGGTTAGCACTTTTAAAAATGTCCTTCAAATATGTGTGCATGTAATAGCTTCATAGAACATCAAGTTCAGGTTTTACAGAACATAGGCTAAATGTCATACAGCATGGATAAATGACTTTGTACTTCTATGCTCATGATGGCTGACAATCTAGAAAAAATATTATATCAGAAAAATAATTATTCAGGAGCACGTCCTAGGTCAGATTTTTTTTTTATTTTACCCAAATTGACTGTTAGTAGATCTTTAAATATTTGCTGAATAAATTAATGAGTGACTTAATGATATTTCAAATAGGAAAGTGTAAATAGTTAAATGTTAGGTAAGCCCTTTCACTTTTCAAAGAGAGAGTTTGTAGGGTTAATTGGCATTGTGTTCTGAGGCCCATGGAGACAAACGATGAATATAAGTGCATCTTAGAAAGCAATTTTACTTAAATATTTGAGGGAACAGAGTTAGATATTTTATCTTCTGAGAAATTAAAATAGTTTATGTTATAACACAAATAAATGTACTACCAAGAATCCTATTCACATAACATTTTATGAAATATTATTTTTCATCTTATTATCATATTTTTAATGTCTTTATTACGCTGTATAATATGCAAGCCTTTTCCATTGAAAACAGCCCTACAAAGTTTATTATTTAAAAAATAAACAAAGCAAAACATGCACAATATCCTTCCTCTCTCTTCTTCACTTTGTTTTAGTGGATCATGTTAGTATTTAGATCTATATTTCTAAATACACTGTGATGTGTTTATTCCTCTAGTTTTTTTTTTTTAATTAAGCTGTTTCTCTTGGTTTTCAATTCTGGAAGCAAAGGACTTTACTGTCCTTATGTTAAATATGTGCTACTTCCATTTTCTCTCTATCTGAATACAGTTTTGCTGTGAATGTGATGAAATTAGTGCTAAATATCATCTGAAGCTGAACTGTGGAGTAAACTGCCACATGGTTCCTATCCTGCCTCACTTTTGTTTTCTTTGAACATAATAATCTTGTTTTATAATTTGTTTGGTTTTGTAAACATTTACCACTGGTCAGTCCCCAGTTTTTCACTAGTTGTCAGAATATGTCCACGTGATGTTTACACACTTGCAGCACCCTACCAGTTCCACCTTCCTGAAGGGGCCCTTCCGAGAACCTTGTTGCAGCTGCTGCCAGTCTTCTCCATGCCCAGCAGCTCCATACTTCACTCCTTGTAGGAACAGAGCTGAGGGGATTGGCCAGGGTAGTGCATAGCAGTGTCCTGGCTATGAGTGGGAGATGGGATCTGGGGATCTGACTGCTGCTTTTTCATTAGTTTTCATTTGAAGGGACAACTTTGTTGAGATATAATATATGTGCCATAACAGTTACCCATTTAGAGCGTACAATTTGATAGTTCTGACTTTTGGTGGGGGATTGTTGAGACAGGATCTCACTTTATAGGGCAGGCTGGACTTGAACTCACTATGTAGCCCAGTCTGGTCTCAAACTCACGGTAATCCTCCTGCCTGAGCCTCCCAAGTTCTAGGATTACAGGAATAGACCACCATATCTGGCTAGTTCTCACTTTGGAAAAAAAAAACAACAGTTTTGAGCATATTGATAGAGTTGTACAAACATCATCAGTGTTAATTTTAGACCACATTATCATACTAAAAAGAAACCTCATACTCATTGACAATCACTGAATTTCTCATGAGACCACTCCACCCAACCCTTGGCATCTCTAATCTACTTTCTGTCTCTCTATGTTGGCTTGTTCTGCATATCTCAAGTAAATAAAATCGCATAATTTATAAGGTCTTTTGTGACTGGCTTCTTTCATCAGCATAATGTTTTCAAGGTTCAACCACTTTTCAATATCCACTAGTACTTTATTTTTTTAATTGCTAATGCTTTTCCATTATATGGATAAAACACATTTTATTTATCATTTCATCAGCTGGTGGTCATTTGAGGTGTTTCTCCTCTTGGGTCTTATAAACGATCCTGATATGAACATTCATATATAAGTTTTTTCTGGTCATGTTTTCATTTCACTATATTCTGGGAGCAGAATTACTAGGTCACGTGGTAACCTTCTGAATACTGTTGGAATGTTTTCCAGAGAAGAGGCACCATTTTTCATTACCACTAGCAGTACATGAGAGTTCAGATTTCTCCCCATCATTCCAAACACGCATTAACTATGTTTTTAGTAGTAGCCATTCTCATGGGTGTAAATAGTATCTCATAGTGGTTTAATTTGCATTACTCTGATGGCAGATGATGATGAGCATCTTTTCATCTTCTTTTGGACAGATGTGTGTCTTGTTGGGAGAATATCTGTTTAGCTACTTTACTTATTTTTAAGACTTTGAGTTATCTATTAGTAAATTGTAAGAGTTCTTCGTATGTCCAGATATAGGTCCCTACTTAGACACTATTTGCATGTATTTTCTCACATTTTTTAAAAATGTGCATATGTGTGTTTTGTGTGTGTGTGTGTGTGTGTTACTGGGCACTGAACTCAGGGCCCTTACAGTGAGTGTATTTCCAGCCATTATTTTGTTTTTTATTTTGAGACAGGGTCTTCCAAAGTCACTAAATTGCCTAGGGTGAGCTCAAACCTGCATCCTCCAACCTCAGCCTCCCAGAGTGCTGGAATTACAAGTGGGTGCCATGTGCCCAGCTCCTTTTCACTTTCTTGCTAATTTGCTTTAAAACATACATGGTTATATTTTTGATGATGTTTAATTGATATGTATTTTTCTTTGTTATTGCTGTTGTTGCTTATGCTTTGGGTATCATATCTACCATCACATAATTCATACTTATGAAAATGTACATATATATTTTCTTTTGAGTTTATAATTTGAACTCATGCATTTACGTTTTTGATCCATTTTGAGGTAATTTTTGTATCTAGTATGGAAACACAGTTTCTTTGTTTTTTAGTATGTGACTATGCACGTGCCCGAGACCATTTAAAAAAATGGTATCTTATTCATGTAATATTTTATCAAAGCTCAAATACACTTCCTCTTCTGCAGAATGCGTCCATATGTGTTGTTCATTTTTGCAGCTTATGCTACCTGCACTACCACCGTGTGCTTCACTGGAAGTATTTGGAAAAGATTAGTGTAAAGAAAACAAACTTTAGTAGATTTTCCCCAAAAAGAAGGCTTTGGAAGGTAGAATTTTCATTGAAATGAGCCACTGATGTATGTAGGCACAGCACATGTGTAAGTTAGTGGGGAGTATTGTCATGCTTTTGCAGTGGGAATGCTATCACCCCCATGCATGTGAAAATTAGTTCTTAGGAGCAGTATAAATCTTATACTTTTCATGTGTAAAGCATAAATGTATATTCAGTATATAAAAAGATGTGTAGGGAATCTGTGGAATTAAAATCCCAGGGGGGAATTTGGGTTAAAAAATGTTTAAAGTGGGAATGGTAAGTGGATCAAAGATCTGAACATAAAAACAGAAACAATAAATCTCCTAGAAAATAAAATAGGAAGAACTCTCCAAGACATAGGGGTTGGAAAAAAATTTATGAATAAAACTCAGGCTGCACAGGAAACAATTCAAAGAATTGATGCTTGGGACCACATCCTATTAAGAGGCTTTTGCATGGCAAAAGAAATTACTAATACAGTAGGGCGAAAAATCACAAACTGGGAGAAAATTTTTGCCAGCTGTCCCTCAGACAAAGGTCTAACATCCAGAATATATAAAGAACTCAAAAAGATCAAATCCCCCAAATTTAAAGACCCTATCCAAAAATGGGCATCTGAAATGAATAAACATTTCTCAGATGAAGAACTAAAAATGGCAAATAAATATATGAAAAAATGTTCAACATCATTGGTCAT
>PVJO010010725.1:0-62909 GCA_004026905.1 Hystrix cristata | reverse complement strand
ATAATATGGTGGATAAACTACCTAGAAACTTGATGTCCATACTATTACATGAAACATACGGGTCTGTCAGCTGAAGCTATCAGTTGTTTGCTTTTTGCCAATCTTGGTAAATAAAACACTTGGATTTTAATGACCAAATGGGGAACAAGAGATGAGGCCTCAAGTGTAGTTGAAGTTAAAATTTGGGAATGAGTTTTCTATACACAGTTAAGACCATCTAAACTCATCATCTCTTAACATTTTCCCATGTCAGAATATAATAAAAGTGTTTCTATAAATCACACTTGTGAAAAACCTATATTTTTGCCTGTAGTGCATTTGCCACGACCACATACTGGCTGGAAAACTACTATGTTGTAACTCTTACCTCAATGTGGCAAATGAGATTACTAAGAATTATCCTGATTCTACATCAGCTGAGTAAAGGGGAAAAGCAAGTCCTCCTTAAAAACTTTTAAGTCAAGAAAGCCTTCATCCTTTATAAAATGTTAGTGTTAGAAAGTTGGCAAGTAGCGGTTTTGGTAGAAATAAGCACATACTCCTTAGAGGGACATATCTTCAACCCAAGTCTTGATGATTGCCAATGATTAATTATCACCAAATGTGTTGATTATGTTAATCACAAAGTAACAAGTGAAATCTTTTATATAGATCTTAATATTGTAGGTAACAATGCTACTTACTGTTTAGGCTAATGTGTATCAATTAAATGAATATAAAATTGTGCCTTGGCATTGCAGAAACTGAATTTGGGATGTTTATTTTTCTGGCATGCAGAAAATAATGAGATTTGAATGATTGTAGTGTACAGGGCAGTTCAGATGTATTTTTAATAGTTTGTAGGCATTGTGTATTTCTTCATTTTTATGTGTTTAAACATCTCAAATAAAAATATCATACAATTTTGGAATGAAACTTGTTTCTGTTTCTTCCTATATCTATGAGGGTAAAAATGATATTGAATTATGGCTGGGAATGAAGTTTTACAAAGAGCCTTCTGAATTGAAGGAAGTGCTTGGAAATTGAATTAGTTTTTGAAAACTACCTAGGAAAAGAAATTATAAAATGAAGCACTGTTCAGAATCAGTGAACAAACCTAAGGCAAAGCGGGTCAAAATTTTCTTGAAAAACAGCAATAGTCAAGAATAATGAAAACTAGCAGTAGTCAAGAACAGGGAAAGCAAGGAATAGTATCAAGTATTTCACAAGAGTGGGTGTTGGTTCTTGTACCTTTCATCATGGTTCCTTTGAAAAAAATCTCCCTTACAATCTTTGTGTGAGTGTGTGCACACACTTGTGTGTGTGTGTTTGCGATACATAATATTCATATTCATTTTAGTGAATTGGTGCATATGAAATCATATCTTGATCCTTTATGATCCTTTCTGTCCCCTCCTCCCTCCCCTTTCCACCCTATTCTTGATCATCTTCCTCATGTCTAGATAATCTGCCTTCCTATTTCCAAATTTTTTAAAACGTCTAGCAGACAGCAAATGAGTGAAGTAAAATAATGGATTTAAAGTTCAAAGCATCTGTCAGAAGTCAATATTTTGATTGCAAAATAAGAATTAGGGAAAAGCAAGTATGGAAATGTAACTAAAATTACAACACCAACAGACAGCTTTAAAAATGATTTTTTTTTCTCTTTAGAAAACGATCCTAAACCTCCTCATAAGGAAATTAAGTGGTTTTACCAAGTAGAGAGCTCTCCATCATTAGAAGCTGTTAGCATCCAGAATTTAAAAGAGGACTCTAGAATACTACAGTGTAGTACAAATTCTTCGAAACCATACTAATGCCTTTATTTTTGTCCCTTCAAAAATTCACATTTACACTGAATTCCCAGTGCAACAGTATTGTGCTGCATGGTCTTTTGGAGATGATTGCTATGTGAGGCCCCTGTCCGCCTGAATTAAGTGCCTTGAAAAAGGACTTCTGAGAGGGAGTTCATCCACTTTACCCTTTGTCGTGTGAGGATGCCCCCCTTCCCCCAAGAAAACAGTGTTTAAGGCACCATCTTGGAGGGAGAAACAAGAACTTCACCAACCAGTGAACTTGCTGGCACTTTGATCTTGCACTTGTTAACCTCCAGAAGTGTGAGAAATCAGTTTTTTTTTCTTTATAAAATACTCTGTGTGTGTATATCCATAGTCCCCAAAAGTTTCTCATACCCCTTTATAGTACGTTCTCTACTCCTTCCCATTTCCACTGATCTACCTTTTTTCTCTATACATTAGTTGCATTTTTAGAAGTTTATATAAAGTCTGATTTCTTTCACACAACATAGTAATTTTGCAATTGATACAAGTGCTTGTGTGTATCAATAGTTATTAATGTGTGGCGACCTTCCATTAAATGTATAGGCTAACATTTATTTATCCATTCATAGATGCTAGGCTCTCATTTTAATTATTTATAAATATGAAATTGCATATCTATCAATTCTGTATGGATGAATGCTCTGTCCTCTTCAGTAAATACCTAGGAGTGAAAAGGCTGGATCATATGATAGGTATATGTTTACTGTTTTTTTGTTATTGTCTTACAAAATGTTTGTAATATTTACATTGCCACCATTAATGTTGTTGTACACCCTCGTCAGCACTTGGTATTTTCAATCTCACTCCCCTCCCGATTTTTTTTTGTTTGTGTATATTTGAATTTTTACAACATGTTATGAGATAGAGATAATAAAATGGCTAAAGGTTTGTCTATTTTATTTACTCTTTCAAACAACCAATTCTTTGATTCATTGATTCTTTGTATTGTTTTCTTAGTCTCAATTTCATTAATCTCAACTCTGATCTTAATTTCCTCTCGTGTTATGAGCTTTGGGTTTGATTTGTTCTTCTTTTTCTAGATGTTTGAGATTCAACATTAAGTTATTTATTTGAACTTGGTCTGTTTTCCTGTTGTGGGAGTTCAATGCCATGAATTTCCCTTTAAGCACTGCTTTCATTGTATCACATAGATTCCGACATGTTGTTTTGGCATTATCATTTGACTGTATAAATTCGTTTATTTCTTCTGTAATTTCTTCTGTGACCTAGCTGCTGTTCAGGAGGATGTTATTTAGTTTCCATGTGTTTATGTGGTTTTTTTGGTTTCTTTTACCATTGAATTCTAGTTTCATTGCACTATGATCTGATAGTATGCATGAGAAAATTTCAATCCCTTACATTTACTTAAATATGTTTTACCAGCTAGTATGTAGTCTATTTTGGAGAACGTCCCATGTGCAGCTGAGAAGAATGTGCATTCTGCTGTCATGCGGTGGAACACTCTGTAAACATCTGGTGAATCCATTTGTTCACAGAGTTGATTCAGTTCTGATATTTCTTTGTTAATTTTTTGTCTAGTTGATTTGTCTATTTGTGACAGTGGGGTGTTGAAGTCTCCCATTATAATTGTGTTAGTGTTTATTTGATGTTTCATGATCCTTAATATTTGTTTTTTGTAGTTAGGTGCACTGATATTTGGTGCATGGATATTAATGGTTGTTATTTCTTCCTCTTGGAGTTTTCCCTTAATAAGTATGTAATGATCTTCTTTGTCTCCCTTGGTCAGTCTTGGTTTGAAGTCCACTTTGTCTGAGACTAGGATAGCTATCCCTGCTTTTTTCTGGATTCTTGTTGCATGAAATACTGTTTTCCATCCTTTAATTTTCAGTCTGTGAATTTCCTTTTGGGTTAAATGTGTATCTTGTGTGTAGCATTTTGATGGATTTTGCTTCTTGATCCATTCTGCTAGTCCGTTTCTTTTGATTTGTGAGTTGAGACCACTTACGTTGATGGTTAAATCTGTTTTGTGTTGACTTATCTTTGTCATAGATGTTTCTGTTGTTGGTTCTGTGTTTCACCTCAGTTTAACTGCTCGCATTGCCTGGTGGATTCTTTTTATTAGTGTCCTTGAATTGTAGTTTCCTTTTTCCTTTTCTAGGATATCCTTCAGAATATTTTGTAGGAGTAGTTTGAAGGCCGTAAATTTCTTCATTTTTTCTTTGTCATGGAAGTGTCTTATTTCATTGTTGAATTTGAAAGATAGTTTGGCTGGTACATCAATTTGGGTTGGAGATTGTTTTCTTTTAAGTCTTGAAATATTTTGCTCCAGGATCTCCTTGATTTAAGGGTTTGTGTTGAGAAGTCTGCTGTGATTCTGATGGGTTTACCTTTATAGGAGTTTTTTTTTTTTTTCCTCTAACAATTTTCAGTATTCTATTCTTTTGTTGAATTTCTGGAATCTTGAGTATTATATGTCTTGGCATAGATTTATTTTGGCCATGAGTAAGTGGGGTTCTATATGCCTTGCTTATCTGTATGTCAAGTTCTCGTCTCATGCTTGGGAAGTTCTGTCATTACTTCTGTAAGTAATCTTTGTAGATCCTTTGCACTGTCTTCTGCTTTTTCATTCACTCCGATCACACTTACATGGTTCTTCTTTGCATCATCTCACAGTTGTTGTAGTGATTTTTCATAGTCTCTAGCTATTTTTAAGAGGTCTTTCTTTACAATGTCACTAATTGCAGACCTGTCTTCTAGGTCTGAGATTCTATCTTCACTTTCATTCAGTCTACTGCATATATTTTCAAAGAAAGTTTTTGATTTCTTAGATATCTCTTTGGGCTGTTTCATGGGTTCCATTCCTTTATGGAGTTGAATGTTCAAATTTTCTGTCATTTTTCTAAGCTCCTCTGTTTTTTTTGTCTGTGTCTGCTCTGAATTCACTCATCAGGTCTTTCATTATAACTGTCATCTCTTTTTTTAACTTTGTCAATTATTTCTAGTCTGATGTTCTCTATAGCCTCCCCTGTTTTTTAACTTCTTCTATCATTTCTTAAAGTTTGGTTGGGTGTCTTCTGATTTCTTCTATTATATTGTCTTCTGGATTTATTATGGTTGGGCTGGGGGTCTGGGATTGTGTTTTTCTCCTGGGTCTTGTCATTTTCTTTGTACATATATATATTTCCCCCTTATAGTTTGTGCACCATGTTGATTTTATATTTTGTTAATGAGAGGTTACTTTAAGACAAGTGTCAATGCTTTCCTAAGAAACTTCTGTTCTTAACCTGTTTTCAAAGTATATGTGGTACTTGATTCTTGTGTCCTTTATGTCTCCAGAACTTTCCTCAGTGGCACAGGTATGGTTGGCTGTACTTGGTATTGATGACTTGCAAAGGGCAGGGGGAAAAAAATGCAAGAGAGATCTGGTGGTGTCTTCGATACTAGATCTTTCCGATGTTACTGGATTTTGACCCTGCTGGTGTGTAGGCAGGGCCCATGCTTGTCTGCAGCGAAGGGTGCGTAAACCTGTGCAGTGCAGGTTGTCCAGCATTCCCCAGTAAGGTTGTCAGTGGGTGGGACAGGGCCTGCGCCAGTCTGAGCCGTAGGGTACACAAATCTGGGCAGTGTGGGTGGTCCGGTTTCCCCTGATGAGTTCATCACTGGGTTGGACTGGAACCCATGTGCGAGCCATGATTTTAAAGAATGACTAGACCTAAGAGGAGAAGATAGAACAAAAAGCAGTGCTAGTGGGATAGAATGAAAACCTCAAACCTAGCTCATCTAACACTGTGTCTGAGAAAATTTCCCTAGGCATAATATATGGAAATATGTGAAACACTCTTAGTTTCTTTAAAGTTTCTTTAACTGTTCTACACCAATATTCATATACTCAGTAATACAAAAGTATTTGTGGATATAATTTATCATCTTGTTGTCATTTTAATAAATGTCACCCAGGAATCCTTGTGAACAAAAGGGTTGGTTCCTTGACTGTGGCAAGAGGCAGGTAGTAAAACTTTAAGAGGTGGAAGCTAGTTTGGAAGACATTGGGTGGAAGAGGGCTTAGAAGGGAATAGTAGGACCCTGGCTCCTTCCTCTTTCCCACTTTTACTTACTGGCTATGAGGTGGGAGGCATTGCTATACAATGTGACATGTGGGCTTTCCTGCCAGCTTAAAAAAAGGGCCAACTGATCACAAACTGGTATCTCTGAAGCCATAAGACAAAAGAAAACTCTTTATAACTTCATGATCTCGGCTATTTGTGATAGTGATAAATATCTGACTAATACTTCTCCATGGAAACTTTAGTTAAGATATGTGATATATTTCTCAGACTTTTGATCCCAGAAATGCTTAGTGTTTGACTTGTGCATAGTGGGTATTCAATAATCAGTAGTTCAATAAATATATTTCAATGAAAAGACAAAGTATTTTTTAAATACTTCTTTAGAACTGGCTTCAAATATCAGAAATCAGTAAAAAAAAAACTGACACTGAATGAAATTACATGCTGAATATTATTTGTGCATGTTTTGTTTCTGAAAATACAGTTATAAACAAGATTATTTATAGTTAACTGCATTCATAAAACAACACAAGTAAAGAAATAATGTCCAGTTTCTTTGTGCTGCTAAGACCAAAGAAATAGGTTTTAAATATTTGCTTTTATCAGAAATTTTCTTGTTAGCCCTCTCAGTTTAATAAAAACATCCTTCAATTCTTTGGGCATTCTATATTCAAGAAACAAAATCAGAAGTATTTTAAAATGTAAATTGTTGATAGACCATGATTTATTATACTAATTTTTTCCCCACAAACTATAAAGCATAAAAGTCCTAGACCTAAGAGCAGGGGCAACATCTTTTTCATCTTTGGTCCCTATAGTTAGCATATTTCCTTCACAGAACAGATATATATGCTTGTTGAACTGAACTACACTGAGATGTGGAAAAGAGTGAATATGAACGTGTGTCTCTCTCTCTCTCTGTATATATATATATACACACACATATATGTAAATATATACATATATACATATATAAATATATACATATATAAATATATATACATATATACATATATAAATATATATACATATATACACATATAAATATATATATGTATATAAAACACATATTTGGATTTTTTAAAAATATATTTTAATGGTACATTTTAGATGTACATAGTGATAACATTCATCATAGGGGATTTGTGCCTGTACATGATATATCTTGTTGCTTCTTTTTTTTAACCATTCCCCTCCCCTCCCTTTACCCCCTCCTCCCTCCTTATTTATAAAAGCTTCATTTTCATTTTTTCCTTCCATTTCTTATTTCTCTTGTTCCTCTGTTCCTTTCCCCCTCCCCTTCCCTTGTTCCCCTTCCCATTTGAACACTTTCTTCCCTTTCCCAATATAATACATTTTAGTCTTTATTTACATTTTCAGTTTCTCACACTAGAGAAACAATGTGGTACTTAAATGTGTGTCTGATTTATTTCACTTAAGAGTATGGTCTCAGGATGCATTCATTTACTTAAAGACATTCACATTATAGTTACATTTCTTGCTAATTTTTATAGTAGGGAAATGTATAGAAAAATAGTCTTGTTATGTTAGAAGGCATTGTAGGAATTACTAATAAGTGCAAAATTCCTAGGAAATGTTTATTTTAATGAGAAAAAAGTTTAGTAACCATTAAGGACAGCTAGGTCACTTGTGGATTATGAGTATTTCTCATTGTTTTTGCCATTTGTGCGTACAACCCAGGAAGCCTGAAAGAGGAGCATTTCTTTCTGCTTTGTGATTTGCCTTGAGGGGAATTAATGGAAATAATTTCATGTTTAATTACAAAAGCAAGAGTGTAAAAGTGATTGGAGGCTGTGTTTTTAAGATTTTGATGCTGAGCATGAAAACTTGAGATTTATTTTTTATAGCATATACAGCATACATAAAACATCTGAAGATGAATAATCCAAGTTAGGCTGCCAAAGAAAGAGAGGAGACGTACTTTAGAGAAAAGAAACTAGTTTTAATTACAGATTCGTGGAAAGAACAACAACTCATTTTTTCGACTTTTACTTTGCTTTGTTTTTGAGTCTTTAGTTTTAAATTGAAGATAATTATGTACATCAACTACACATGCTAATATATCACCAATAAAATACTTTATTCTTCTAGAGTATCGAGTAGCAAAATTGAAGGTAAGACGTTTGCAATCTACTTTAAGGACTTTATTTTTAAGATGTACAGGAAAGGAAAATTGAGGCAAGAATCACAAAAAGTATCTACAAAAATATACTTGATGATTAAAGGAGAAAAACTGATTTCCACAGTGGTCGCACCAGTCTACATTCCCATCAACAGTGGAGAAGGGTTCCTTTTTCCCCACAGCCTTGTCAGCATTTGTTATTGGCTGATTTCTTAATAGTATCTCTTCTTTTTGGACTTATATGAAATCTCTGTCGTTTTAATTTGCATCTTTTGGGAAATTGGTGTGCAGATTCCCCAAAACACTAGGGCTAGAGGTTCCATTTAACCCAGCTCTTCCCCTTCTTGATACCTTCCCAAAAGAATTAAAAGTGTCATACCACAGCAATATTTGCACATCCATGTTGATAGTAGTACAGTTTGTAACAGCTAAATCTTGGAAACAGCCCAAATGCCCATAACTGATGAATGGATAAAGATGTGGTTTGTGGTTTCTTTTTTTTTTTTTAATACAATAGAGTACTAGTCTGCTGTAGAGAAAAATAAGCTTCAGACATTTCTAGGTAAATGGATGCACCTTGAAACCATACTCTTAAGTGAAATAAACCGGGCATACTTGCTTGAATGCCAGATTGTTTCTCTGGTGTAAGAGACTAAAAGTGTCAATAAGGACTAAAATGTATTATATTGGGAAAAAGGAGGAGATCGAACGTTCAAATGAGAAGGGGGACAGGGGAGGGTGGAGGAGGAAAGGAAAGGACAGACAAGAAGAAAAGAGAATAGAAGGGAAAAAAAATGAAACAAAGCTTTGTAAATAAGCAGGGGAAGAGCTGTTGCAGAGAGGAGAGGAGTATGGGAAAAAGAGGCAGCAAGATGTATCATGTACAGGTACAAATTCCCTGTGGAGGATGTTGTCATATGTACATCTAAAATGTACCACTGAAATAATATTAAAAAAAAAAGAAAAACTGATGCAGCTCTTCTAATCGTAATGAAAAAAAGGATAGACATTGGCAAGGACTTTCTGAACAGAATCCCAATTGCACAGGAAAGAATACCAAGAATCAACAAATGGGATCATATCACATTAAATGGGATCATATCACAAAAAAGGAAACAACCAACAGAGTAAAGAGGTAATCTGACAATCTACGAATGGCAAAAATTTTTGCCAGCTCTTCATGGACAGAGAACTAATATCCAGAATACATAAAGAACCTAAAAAAATTAGGACACCCTAAATGACCCAATAAAAAAATGGGCAACTGAAATGAACAGACACTTCTAAAAAAAAATACAAAAGGCCAAAAAATAAATTAAAAAAATATTTAACATCTCTTGCCATTAGTGAAATTCAAATTAAAACAACATTGACAGCTGAGCATGGTGGTGCATGCCTGTAATCCCAGCCCTTGGGAAGCTGATGCAGGAAGATCACTATGAGTTTCAGGCCAGCCTTGGCTACATAGTGAGTTCAAGGCCAGCCTGAAGCACAATGTAAGACCCTGTTTCAAAACAAACAAATGAAAAACAAAAACAAAAACAAAAAAACCCAAAAAGCAAAAACAACAACTTTAATATTCCATCTTATTCTAGAAACAATAGCTATCATTAAGAAATCAAGTAATAACAAATTCTGTTAAGGATGAGGGGAAAAAAGAATCCTTCTACATTGTTGGTGGAAATGCAAACTAGTACAATCAATATGAAAATCAGTATGGAGGTTACCCAAAAGATTAAAACTAGAAATTTCATTCAACCCAACTATTCCCCTACTAGGTATCATCCTAGACGAGTTAAAGACATCATATTACAGGAATACATTCCAGCCATCTTTATAGCAGCACAATTTATAATAGCTAAAACTAGGAAGCACCCTATATATCCACCAAGAGATGACTGAATAAAGAAAACGTAATATTTATACACAATGGAGTATTACTGTGCCAAAAAGATGGATAAATTTGAACTATTTACATGAAAATGGATGCACCTTGAGACCATAATGTTAAGTGAAATAAATCAGACACACAAGTTTAAATATCATAGGGTTTCTCTTATATCTGAAACTGAAAATATAAATAAAAATCAAAGTAAGGGATAGATAATAGAACATAGAAAGTTAGATCTTTTACAAATGGGAAGGGGACCAAGGTATGGAAGGAGAGGTGAGGGAGGAGAGGCAAAGAGGTTGAAAAAAGAAAGACTAAAATGTGTTATGTTCATGTACCAACTCCTCACAAAGAATATGATCATGATATGCTACAAACATGTACTAATAAAAAATAAAAATTGAAAAAGTGTGGAAAGAAATTTTATCCTTGTATACAATTAGACTAGTATTGACATATATTCCATATAATCCAGTATTTTAAAACTTAATTAGGTGTAAAGTGGCTATTGTACTTTTTATGCTAAATTAACGAGATAAATTATGGGGCATCATTTCATTGCTATTGATGGAAAGTGGAACTTGTAATAAATCATGTAAGTGTATATTGGCATTATGGTGTGAGCAAAACATCTGGATTTTGCTATATATTTTTGTTTATTGCCACATACATATTGGCTCAGTAGCTGTCCACACTTCTTGCATTTAAAGAATTTTATCCATTGATATTTCTTTTCAAATTTTTACCTAGTGTGTAATCTGCTTTTGATGAAATATTATGAGAAACTGAATAAAAGAACTTAGATATGAGATGCCATCAGTGTCTTTGGTGTCATAAATGGTAGCCATCAGCCATATCTTCTATAGAACTCTTCAATTGTACCCATGCTGTAAGTGTGAAATATATAATGACTCTTGAAGATACGGGCTATATACATACACAAATATATTTATGATATAATATATATCATTGGAAAATAAATTTCACAATTTTTTTTTTTTAGTTTTTAGTATGCTACTAGAAACTTAAAATTACATTTGTGGCTTGCATTGTATGCCTATTTGATATCATTGACTACAGCTTGATGCAATGAATTCATTGTAACTGTGGAGAAAGAAAGGTGCCTCTTTTCTTAAATTCTCTGATCAAATACCCTGAAGACTAATTGTGGAAACAAATTGCTTAATTGTACCAATGATCTTTAGAGCTTCTAACAAATGAGTCTCGAAGGACTCTGATTGCTGCATGTACAGCGAGGGTTTAGTAGTGGAAGTTGGATAGCACAGAATGTGGGTCAATATTTATATATGAACAATCTCCGCCCTCTGTCTATTCCAAGCCCACAGAAGGAGAAGATATGTTTATATCAATGATAGCGGCACTCCACAGAGGATGCCCAGGAGCTGTGGAGCCTCCATTGGATGGCAGACTTGACCCCCGCCTTCACTCCCAGGCTCAACTGAGTGCGGGATCTATGAACTTGCTAAATGCACTGGCTTGCCGCTGATGAAAAGTTCCCTTTTTGCTAACAGGTCTGTTTCAACTCAAATACACTCTTTATGTAAAACATCAAAATAAACTTTTTTTTTTTTTAAAGTTGCTTGTCTTCATTATGTTCTCCTTGAGGGCAGCCTTGGGTTTCTTATGTCACCATACGTATAGAAAACATTATTTTTAAATAAATGTGCACTTACAAGTGCCATTAATCAATTTTACAAGATTGTTTTCTAATATGCTTTGCCTGTCAACTTTCTTGGTAATTCTTTTACACCCTGCAGAGAAAATGACCCATCAAACAATCTGTTGATGGCATTCATTGAATTAGAATTAGGTTTATAATAAATCTCACATACTTTAAAGTATAGTAATCAAGAGAATGTGTTATTTAGCATGTAACACTTCCATCTGGTGTATATTGGTTGGGCATTCCCAGGACTGGGCATTCCAGTCCTGTGTGAGCATAATATTCGCCTTGATATCTACACATTTTAGAATCAAACAATCATATAATGCCAAATTATATTCTTTTGACAAGAAACAGATATATTCAATTTATAAGGTTCTTCTGTGGAAGACTGTAAGTTTTTATTCTAAGCCATAAGTCTCCAAGCTTTAGGTATTGGTGGGAAATGTTTAGGTACAGAATTAAGAATCCATGTAAATTACTAATTTTAATTTGGTCTGTTTGAAAAGATCAAGGAAGTTCAGTGCTCTAATCTCATGCTAATATCCATGTGCTTATTCCTAAACACGACCACTTCTTTTCTGGAATATTCTCACTCATGTTGCATCCTTCTCCAGTACAAACAACCTACCAAGGATTAATACTGTATAACTAAATTGCCAAGAAATTTATCAATTTTTTGAGTTATTTGCTTAATGCTATAATATCCTTATGGAATTGGCATCATCTTATTTTTCAGAAAAGGCTGAAACAAAATAATTTGTCCGGATTACATGTGCCAAAAATGGAAGAATCATACTTTGGGACCTGAACTAAACCAACCTAATTCCTAATTCCATATTTTTAAATGGTCATACACTGTCACCACTCCCTGCTTTCCTATGTGTGAACCTTTATTTCCTTGAATTTTAGTCTGATGTGGTATTGTCGGTTGTCTGTTTCCTCTCTCTGATGCTGTCACTGTTGCTCACTATGTCTTTGTCTGTCTCTTATGATCTGATAAGCCATTGTTTCTTTTACCTTTTTAAATTTTCTTTTAATTTTTAAATTTTTACTTTTAATTATCTTTTTAGAAATTTGCTAAAACTACATACTTATGAATTTCTACTTTATCATCACCAATTTTGCATCATTCTTCTTCACTTTATTTTGTCATATGATACACTTATCTAGATCAAGTTCTTAAAAATGTTCTCATTCTTGATTTGGTAGCATTATACATTACACTCTTTCCCATTCTGTCTTGAGTTTTTATTTCTCATTTTGTGGCTTTAGTAAATACTTTGATCCTCTTTCCTGATCACCCATTTTTAATAGATTCAGCTAGTTTGTAGAATGACCACTTTATCTTTGTTGTAAGTCCTAGATCCTTACTGGACGTGTATTCTCTGGTTTGGATTGAATAATGTTTATTTCCAATGGAATATGTATCTACTGGAGATACAAAAGGAGCGAGATGGACTTTCTCTTCTTTTCTCTCTTTCCTTTCTCATCTTCACATGCTCCCATTATTAAATTGTCCTGGCATAATTTTTACCACTCAGTTTAATGCTGTATTTTATCATATTGTAAGTTTGTGTATATATTCATTATAAGCTCTTTGATAGTCACAACCTGTATTTTTTCCATTTTATTCCTTATATAACGCAGCAGTGCTAAGCACACAGTAGGTATCCAAATTTATTTTGGTGAATTAATTCTTGGTCATAGAATGTGTATTTGTATTTCTCAGAAAACTATATCATAAGTTAGCTCCTTTTCTATAAAATATTATAAGGATTTTCTTCTATTTTTATTTTATTTTTTTGTGTGTGTGGTGCTAGGGATCGAACTCGGGGCCTTGTGCTTGCAAGGCAAGCACTCTAATCACTGAGCTAAATCCCCAACCCCAAGGATTTTCTTCTAAAATGACGTGTTACTATATTGGTTGTGTAATAATTCCTAAAAATACTTTAGCTAACTTCAGTGATATAAGGAGGTAATTAAAAATAACAATGAATTGTTCTGATTATTCAGACACCAGAGAAGAAGACATCTCACATGAAATTCATTTCTCAGCCTTAAATAAAAAATACATAAATGTGAATTTGAATGACACTCTTTAACCAAACATTTATGGGGAAGGTCACAATTTTGGACTTTTTGTTTATGGGTGATGTTTGCTAACAGGTGCCATTGAGTAGCATTTACACACACTATCTCAACTGTTTCAGGCTGTTGGTAATTCAATCCCCATATGTATTTCATGCAAACAGTAAAGCACATCATTAGGTTGCTGCAGTGATTTATTTATGTCACTCTGTTACCTATGGCTTTTTATGCCAATTTATATTTTTGTCATTAGGAATATAATTTAAGACAAAAATGAGGCCTTATGCTTCCTTTCAAATCCCATGAGTGTACACTGAGGTTCATCCAAAGATCTTCTTATCGTATAACTGCATTTGCTGAGTAAAACCTTAGCCTGACAGTGAAAGAGTGTTTTTACCACGTGCAAGAGGCCATTTGTCAAAATTGACCTTTTCTGTGAAACAGCTACAATTATTAGTTGATTCAAGTGTCAAAACCCCATCATAAGATAAGAAAGTCAGCTAGGATTTTTTTTTCATTTGATAATAGGTTTCAGAAAGAGTTATAAATGGATTTGATGTTTCTCTCTGAGATTAAAAACTTAAGCTGAAATGTTCCAGGAACAATTTATATAGCCACCTTCATTGAATTGAGTTATATATCACAATGTTAGTTCCACATAGATTGTTCATAAAATCTTAACTATCTGAACAATATTGTTTCATATATATTGTTTTAGCTGTAGTACATAAGCAAGGTACAACAAAGCTTTACACAATAAAGTTTCTCTAGAATCCTTTTTTTTATAGAATCTGTAAACATAATTAGTAATACATGACAACAAACACATTTTATTTAAAAACTCAGATGTAGATTACATAGCATGGATGCTTTAGTGACAACTTGTAATGGACTATAAAATAAAGTGCCATAATTTTGTAAACAGGATGTACAGTACAAATAAAATTCAGGAATCATGAGACTTATCAAACCTGCAATCAAGAAAGCTTTTAATGAGATGAACAGAAAAATCTTCTCAATGAAGGAAATATGGACATCTTTCTACAAATTAACATAATATTTTTTATAGAGTATCCCAAAATTTTGAAAGCTTGTGTTGATTTTATAGGGATAATTAAAGTGTAATGATATACAATAGAAGTATTAAGAGGACACAACAGAAATGTTTTATTGAAAATAGTATAAAAATGATGTAGTCATGTGCATAAGATATGACAATTAGAAAATAAGCTGAAAGGATGGCATTTTTAAAAGACAAAAAATGTACTTAACATTAAAAAATCATTGAGTGTGATAGGCCTCAAGAATACTTCCATGATAAAAATATCCTGGCAAAAAACTATTGTGCCTTGTAATGGCTAGAACAGCATTAAGTCAGCCATATGGAGAGCTAAAAATAATCTTCTTAAATTCATTTTTGGTGTTGGAGATGTCACCTTGAAGATAAAGAGAGTAGAAATAAATTTCATAGAAATACACAACAACTGAATTTATCTATATTATGCCATCCAGTGCTATAGACATAAATTGGAATAGAATTTGCATAAATATTAATTTCTAAATGCCCCCAAACCTCTTGATCTAACCCTGCCCTGCAAGGCCTTTGTTATCCTTAAAAACTTGGTGTATTTCATTTTAATCCTTGCTTTGAATGGTATGGTAAGTCATGAAAATTACCATGCAAAATCAAACTATGAAGAGTGCTCTTAATAATCAATGGAGAAATTATGCTCATTCAATGACCTTTGCAGACTTTGGTGAAAATATAAAACACTCCCTTTCTGTCATTTACAAATGTATAGAAAAATGAGAAATGGTAAAAATAAATTGTTTAATATACTATAATTTGAAATCCTTGTAACTTTGAGAATTAACATCTTTTGTATTTTTTAAGATACCTACGAAGAGTAATTTTTAATAATTTTTCACCTTTTCTCATCCTTCAACTTACTCTACGAAATAAGCATCCTTCCATGTCTACAATAATCGTTTTGTTTTTTCAGTTTCCATCAGCTTTCAATATTGTACCCTTTGTGCTTTCTGTGTTGTGTAATATCTTAGTATCTTTAACATGAAATTTCCTCCACTTTTCTCTTATCACAAATCTTTGCTCATATATGCTGAAATTTCACCTACATGATGTTTCTCTGGTCACATATCTACAGTCTCTTGAGTGGCCCAAGTATCCACACTTTCAAGGCTTACTTCTTCTATGGTACTAATTGCATTGATTCTAGTTTGACTTCCAGTATGACACTTTTTATTTCTTTGCTGCACTTTCATTTAAAATAGCTAATTCTTTTTCCAATTATGTGAAATGTTATTTAAGATTAGAACTAGAAGACAAGAAGACAACACAATGATGTGCATTACTGTCTGGATGAAATGAGTAACATATAGGGATTGAATCAACAACAGCCTGAGACAGTTGAGATTTGTCACTGTTTGTGACTGTTCATTGTGATATATTAACCAGACTGGATTGAGAAATGCCTACCTGATTAGTAAATCACATTTCTGGGTATGTCTTTGGGATGTTCCCAGAAATGACTGCCATGTAGGCCAGAAAACTGAGTGGGGAAGACCCACTCCAGTTGTGGGTGGCACCAAACAATAGGCTTGTAGCCTAGAGGGAATAAAAAGGAAAGAAGGAAGTTGGCACATGTTTTGAAGAGCTCCGTTCTGCTGAAGTGTATGTCTTTTTTATTGCTGTCATCTGTCTAGATCAAATTCTAGTTTCTTCTGCCTTCCAACCCAGACTCATACTCGTGACTCTTCAGGGAGCTTCCAGGCTTTTGCTTTCAGACTGGTGCTGTCTCTGATCCTTCTTGTTCCATAGCTTCCAGTTTCTTGGACTAAACAGCTCCCGGGTCCTCTGGCTTTCCAGTGTGCATATGCCCAGTGTGAATTCTCCTGCCTCTGATACTGTAGGCTTACCTAATAAATCCCCTTGTAAAATTATGCATGTCGTTGACTCTCTTTCTATAGAGAATCCTAACCAATACATTGATCATAACACCTTCTTTACACAGTAGTTTACATACTGAAGAACTTAGAGCAGAGTTTATACTTCATACAATTATGATTAAAATGCTATGCTATCTGCAATTTCAAGTGTTGTTTAAACAATGGTAACAGAAATTAAAGCAAACTGAAGCCATGTGCAGCTGTGTGTGTGTGTGTGTGTGTGTGTGTGTGTGTGTAGGTGGCAGGGAACTCCTCAGGTCTTCATTGCCTCATCCTGGAGCCAAGGCTGTGTCTGTTTTTTGCCTTGTGGCCTTTGCATAATTGGAAATGGGAACAGAATCCACACACATGTGTAGAACCTCATTTACAGAAACAAATAAAGCTTTGAGTGATTTTCTGCCCAACTTCTTTGTAACCTCGATCCTTTTCAAAGGTTGGCAAGTGTTATTACCCTAATCTGCAAAATATAATTTGCTGGAAATACTTTTAATTCAGGGTTAACCTGAAAACTTTCTATACTGTTATACTTGTTGAAAATGATTAAATGATTTATTCTTGGAATGCAGATGATAGTGATTTTAAATCACTTGTGTACTGTGAATGCCTTGTATGTGGAGTGGTCCAAGTGGGATCGGAGGTCAGGTTTCTTGCATTTCTTTTCACTTCTTCTACTCTGTCACCTGGATGATAATGACCTGGGTAATTGGTTATTTTCAAAAGGTTTCTAAACTTTTCAGACTAGTTTTTCATTATGTTTCACATATATTCAGATCTTATTTTACCAAAACATCAAGGCATGTAAAGTAAAGATATATTGACATAAATTACAGTAACGTAAAGTTGTTAAACTATTAAGTGGAATATTTACATTTCTTTGATTTCTTTGTATCAGTACTGTGCATGTAAACCAGCTCTCCTAAAATACAAGAATACTTTCTATAGAATGTTGATGACATTTTCAGAACAGTCATAACTAATATTTAAATATACACCTGTGATTTCCCCAGCGCATTTTTCATGCTCAACTACTCTATATACAAAGTTTAAAGATGGTTAAAATCTTTGTGCAGAAAATTACATGCCCACAGCCAATGTGATATTTGATAGATGAATCTTAAAAATACCTTTGAATTTTTTGTCAAGAGATAATAAATATAAGGATCCTAATCTTGTTGGGGTAAGTGTTCATAAGTACATCTATGGGGTTACAGCATTTGGACTACGATTGCCCTTGATGTACTATCTTACACAGAATTTTTTTCAGTAACACCGACCAGTCAGTAATTTTCCCTTTATCCATCATAATTATAAAAGGTCAAATAATTAGACAGTCTTGTTTTCTGTAAATAGCTAATACACTGAATACATTTGTAAATGTTTCTAGTTTTATGAAATGTAAGCTATTATAAAAGATTCAACTAAAAATAACTTCATTTAAATTTTCCTGAAAATTAAGTTTGGAGGTTCATGGTTTATAAAACAGTTCAGTGGAATAATATACATTTGACTGCTTGAGACTTCACTGGGAGTTATCTGTATGTAGCAAGCAGTTTGTCCAAGATGAAGAATTTTACTTAAACACATGTGAGTTTTGCATTTTTCCTAGAGGCTCACATCAAATCCATCCAACAATCTAATGACCTTGCCACCAGCTTCCTCCCAGAAAACTGACATTTACATTTGTGAGGTTAAGTAAAATATACAATCAGAAAACCATAATGAAGAACTATTATGAATCAAAGAAACATATCATTAGTTTTCTCATCTTCACTGACAATTTAAACCTTTGTATAATGATCATGTCTTGAAGAATATCTTTTCGTATGTGTTATCTGTATATTGGGGCTGACAACTCATGTTCAGTGTGGCAAACTGAAATAATTGTTTTACATACCAATAGGCTTTTAAAATTAAATTATTCTGAGTTTTGATCCCAAGAAGAATGCTTTGACTGTTCCTGGTACCATAGATTCCTCACTCTGTAAAGAGATCTGAAATATGTCGTGAATGAAATATGGCATCATGTTGGTAAAATATTTTAGATATCAAGAACAAAATTACAATTCAGCAGAAAAAAATATTGTAAGAAAAAAATTACGTTATGATTTATGAAGGAGATATTTAAGCATATTTAAATATGGTAAATTAAGGAAGATTGTAATCCCAGTTATTCTTTGTGGTTTTAAAGAACTTCTAAATATTATATTTTTAAATCAGAATCCCATTATCCTCACAAAAACCACACTTTGTTCCTGATTATGTTTTTGCAAACAAATTCCAATAAGGCTAGATCGTATCTCTTGAAAGCATTGGGAATTTTAAATAGATCTTTAACTTTCCAAAATCTCATTAATTTGCATAAAGTGCTTGCAGTTTCGTCTTTCAAATTATTGGAATATTCTTTCAACAACATATGCAATTTGTCGTGCCATGTCTTATTTATTTTGCTTTTGTGAAATAACTAAAAACTTACTAAAATTTTTGCTCTCTTTTTTTGTCATTTTCTGTTTTTCAAGTGCTTAACACAAATTTGTGTATTTCTATATATTTGATGTTAATATTGGATTATATAAGCCACAGTATGGTTTATTCAAACATTTCCAAGTATCGCTCCTCCACCATCCTCCAGTCAGTACACTGCGTTCATGGAAGAGTTGTTAGGGATACTCAGCAGCTCTGTGAGTCAAGTACACTGTTGTCCTATGTTAGGATTAGGAATGGTGTAAGTTGACTTATTTCTTCCAATGTGAAGCATTCTAGTCAACTAGTTAAGGGTAAGTCATAGTGAATATTAACAGATTAACTCTGTGGAATCTCTAATGGCTTAATAAAGTTAAATATGTTTGTAGAAAATTGATGCCTTATGTATCAACAAGCTGGCTTTACTCCTTTAGCAAGAGTTGTCCTTCGGGGGTAGCAGATTCTAAAGCCTTAAAAGTAGAGGGAAATGTTTTTGGCACTCTGTGTTATCACTATATCCCAAGTTATAGCCAAAAAAGGAGCATGACAAATATTTTTTCTCTTCAATAGCATTTATAACTTTTAGTAACATTACTATTTTTTATCATACCTTTCTTCAGTATCAACCTATCCAGCTTCTTAGAATTTTCCTCATAAATCAATACCTTCAAACTTCCAATAATTTTTTTTTAAACTCCAGATTATTTCTCGGAAATTCTTATTTCAATTTCAGAAGAACCAGGTCCTAACTTCCTGATGCTTTGTTTCAGGCATAGAAAAGACCTACATCCTGCAAGTTAATTATAACTGAGAGAGCATTATTTTCAACAAAATAATTTCAAAAAAATGGACAAGATGATGGTCCATTTATGGTCCAGTATGGTCATGTACAGCTAGTTTTGATGGAATGGAAGTAGGCAATTAAAATGTAGTGCCAGTGTGAGGAATTTCATTGAGTTTTGTCATAACGATTTATACAATAATTTGATTGATGATAAAGGTTAAAAGTAAGGCATATTCTCAAAGAATGATTAAAGTATAAAGGTATATATTGATGTGACAGCACAGTACACTGATACCTCTGTTGTTGAATGGCTCTAAACTCAAAGCCTCTCACTACTTCAGTAGCAAAGTTTGAAAAAAAAATCTGCTTGGTGTTTGTAATTTTGATCCACAGTTGAACTGAAAATCCAACTTGGAAAATCCCATACGGGCCGAGAGTGGGTTGCGCATTGTGTCTCACATAAAGGGGTGATGCTTCAGTTGAACTGCCACTCTCGCCCAGGCAATCTACGGTGCTTGTGCTAGTGCCTTAAAGCATTTGTCATTGTGCTTTTTTTCCTTCCTTTTTTGCATGAAATATCGTAATCATGGCTCCAAAGAAAATTAGTGATACCAGTAGTAAAGCTAAAAGAAAAACTGTGAGAACCTCGATAGAGTTAAAGAAAGAAATCATTGCAAAATTTGTTAAAGTCCTGGAAAAATGAATTTATAAGTATAATTTTGGGGCCTCAGAACCAATTATTTGGTTTTCCATTATTTCTTATGGGAAAAATATGTTCAGTTCTCAAACTTTACAGTGTTCAAACATGAACTTGGAATCAACTGAGTTCAACAACCAAGGTATCACTGTATGGGAAAATTACTGCAAGAATGATAGAAACTGCAAGAATTATAGAAACTACAAGAATGGTGAAATTGAATATAGTATTCAATTATGAGGGTTGTATACTTCATTAGATAAAGAAACAATACTAATGTACATGGAGTATAAGATGGTGAAAATTGCATAGGTACAAAGATTTTTTTTTAAATGGGGAGTAAGTGAAAATTACAAAGGTACAAATATACTTTTAAGAAAAATTTACAAGTTTTATTTAAAAAATTATCTCCCTAAAATATTTTTTGTGCATATTAGCCAAAATTCTAGTCTAGTTGTTAAGAATAAGCAGTTTAGAGTCAGACTGCTAGGATCTTTATTCTTGTGTTATTACTGCATGTGACTCTTAATAAAATATTTTATATCCTTGTACCTTAATTTATTCACATATAAAATGGGGAGAAATTATTTCACAAACATGCTATGAATTAAATATCAAAGTGCATGTATAAATTATCAACTGTTATATAATATCATAAAATTTTAGCTAATCATTTTTTCTTATTATGTACAGACCACCAAGGGCAATCCAAAAATTGAAAATAACAGGAGCAACAACAAAACACTGCTCCTTTCCATAAAGGGAAATATGCCTATTTACAAATTATAGAAGGTAGTAAGTAGAAAGAATATAATTTATAGTGCCTGAAATCTCAAATTTGTGGGTGCTACATCAAAATTTACAGATAATCAAAATTCTCAGATTAGAACTTTACAAATTTATTTGCAGTCTGGATATTTGCTATTACTTGAAGCAATTGTTTTTGTGATCCATAATTTTTGTTAAATCAAACTCTAATTAAATAGTTTCTATCTGCCAGTTCTTTCTTTGATACTTGAGACAAGGCTCAGTGGAACTGTTTGACTGTTTGTGACAATATTAAATGTCAGCCTGACAAACGTCAGCTCAGCAGATGGGTAAATGTACACCTTAATACTTCTAATAGACTGATGTATTTTAGCATAAATTTTAATATAATCTTTTATTAAAATCATAGCTCATTTAGTAATCTTGTTTTTACATATGCTAATGTCCATGGATAATATACTTTTCTATAGTACTAGTTAATAATACCAGTATTACAAAAGATAAGTATTTAGGAATTATTCTTAATATCCAGGAGCTTTATATTAAGCATTGCACTTTTGAAAGCACAATCTGAGACAAAGGGTTATATTTGAGACATGACTCCAGCCAATGGGAGTGAGGAAGAAGTGAAGGCCAGGAGTATGTTATCTGTTTCATTGCTACTGGTCACCAGGATCGAATTTGCAGGGACATTTGAAAACCATATAACATGTTTTTCAGAATTGTCTGTAGGCTGCGGCATTTATCCACCAACAAGCATCCTGGTTTTATTTAGAGGTGTACCTGTGGTATTGGTTATCTCTCGTCCAGATTTCAAAATCTTAGGTTTTGCAGATGACTCTACGCAAAAATCTGAAAGGAGTTGAAAAGGCAAATGTGGTGGAAGGCTTTCAGTTAAAAGTTGAGGTTGCATGAGATCATCCATTCCAGCTTTGGTAGAAAGGAGTGCTGGGCCAGGGGAATAAGCAAAAGAATTGTGTCTTGCCTGCATTCCCTCAGTACACCTGCTTAGCTAGCAAGTCTGCAAGATGGTAGCAAGCCACCATTGTAAAAGATTTTTTTAATGTTGAGTAAATGAAACAAGCTTGAGTTCTTGTTGCTGTGGTTAGTTCAGGAGGTGTAACTGATATTTCTGTCACCCATGTTGGATTGGTTTCAGCCTTGGGGAGTGTTTCAGTTTGCCTGAGGGAGGTGAAGGGCAAAATTTTGCCTCTGGGTAGCTTCATCTTATACGAGGTTATAAATGCTGTGATTTCCCATTCACTGCTATCCTCAGGTATAGAAACATCTTATGGACTTTTCCAGATTCCAGGTTTTTTGTCCTCAGTAGGTTGTAACAACAACCACAGATGCCCAGGACACTCAGATCTATTACTATCAGCTGTGGATTGTGCTATATTTAGGAGTTCCATTAGGTGTCCTAGACTTACTGAGAAGGAACTTGTGCTGTTGTGCTTGTACAAGTCTTTGTCCCTGCTACCATGACTGCTTCATTTGTGAGCCCAACGTGTGAGATGTGGGATGGCTGAGGGCAGAGGGCAACTGAAAGCCCCAGAAAAAAAATCTTGTCCTTCACAAATAGTACCTGATCTGTGAAGGAGGATACTTTCTGGTGGATATTGACATGAGATACAAAGGTTGCATACTTTATAATCTCTGATTTCTCTTCAAATCATATAAATTTTTCACCTGTTCCAAAATGTTCATCCATATGTTTGTTCCACTACATGTTTTGAAAACCATGACCAAACAGCTAAGATATTGGCCACTGCCTAGTATTTTATGTGTGTGTGTTTATGCTATGTCTGCCTCTATACAAAGTCCTCACCTTAAAAATATCGTAATGCGGTGTGAAACCCTAGTGATTGGGAGGATTTTCTTTCATTGTTTTTAATGCCATCTCTAAGTGCATCTGTATTAGCATTACTACTAAGCAAAACAAACACATTAAGGTACTCTGGCATCTGTGAACTGTGTCTGAAGTCCTTCTCCCTGTGTGCTAGTTAAACCCATAAATTGAGCTGAGAAAAAGTTGTTGGTCTAGATGTTAAGAGGTGTAGAGGCTGTCTATATCCTGTTTACTAAACTTACTTGGACCTTCTGATCTACCTAGGCTTGATCATCAATGAGCCGCTTTTACTGCATAACAGATTTGTGCTGTGTTCAGTTTATCTTTTTTTTTCCTTTTTAAAAAAATTTATTTTAATGGTACATTTTAGATGTACATAGTGATAACATTCATCATAGGGGATTTGTACCTGTACATGACATATCTTGTTGCTTCTTTTTTTCCCATTTCCCTCCCCTCATCCCCTCCTCCCTCCCTATCTACAAAAGCTTTGTTTCCATTTTTTCCTTCCATTTCTTATTTCTCTTGTCCTCCGTTCTGTTCCCTCTCCCTGTTCCCTTTCCCATTTGGAGATTTTCTTCCCTTTCCCAATATAATACATTTTAGTCTTTATTTACACTTTCAGTTTCTCACACCAGAGAAACAATGCGGTATTTAAACATGTGTTGATCTTAACCTGGAAACCTACTGATATCATATGATAGGTACATCTGCTGCAATAGCCACTAACGTCCCATAGTCAAATGCAAACTATTAGGGCCTAGGGATGTACCAGGAGCTATTTACCAAAGATGTGTTTCTCTGCTGCAAACACCAGATCCTTGCTTTAAAATCCTAGCGGTTTTTATTGGGACTTCCCTGTCTTGCCAGAAACCTCTCAGTTCATTTTACTGTGAATGTTTGTGATATCATTGGTTTTTCCAACTCATTCACCTCAGATGGTGGAGATTTTGCAGCATTGTCTGCACCTTAAAGGCTATTCTCTTGTTCTAGGTCCCATTTAAAACTTGGAGATTTATAAGCCATCCTGTAATAGAGTCATAGTATTTTCAAATGTGGAACATATTGCTCCTGTAAATTTTAAGCAGCTCACCAATATAGGACTCTTATTTATCCTTACATTGGGGGTGGAATTCTGGAATATCCATGATCATTGGACCCCTAAAACTTCACCACTAGTAAAGAACTCTGAATAGTTTTAGGTTTTTATCTCCACTTTTCAGAGCACTCACTGTGATTCCCTGGACCAATTTTACTACTCATTGAGCCAACATGAAGTTCTGTGGAATAAGATGTTAGCTTCTACAGAGTGCTTTTGAGAGAGTAGGAATTGACATGACAGTGAAGCAAGAGTTTGGGTGTGTACTGCTGCCCTTTCTAATTATACTGAACTGCTTTTAATGTGGAATTGAATGGTTGTGTTCATCAGACCACAGTTATATACCAAGTTACAGAAGTTTTGTTGATTTGTTTCAATAAATACCTCACTTAAAGCATAGTAAGTGTCTTCTACTTCCCTATTATCGGTCATTACATAAGTTTTATTAAGTGATTATAAAGCTAAATTCAACAGAATTGCATTTGATCGCAAGATTGCAGGAAAATGCTGCTAAACTTTACAAATCTACATGATGCATTATTGCTTTTGATTTATTAGGTCACAGGATGGCAATTTCAGGGGTTTCTACTTGATCCTTATTATTATAGTGACTCTTAATCCAAGGTCACTCTGTCAATTGGAATTATGACAGCTTCCAAATATATTTATCTCAACTATGCGTTCAGAGATATTTGGCTCATTAAGATTCACTGGACCTATAGTAAAACAGATGCCTTGGGTCACTATATTAGTTACCTTTCTAAAGTCAATGGTTTACAAAAGAGCAGATTAATATAGGACAATTACATCTTACAACATTCAGACACACAAGTCAAATGCAGGAAGAGTGCAGAACATCTGTCTATGTGCTAGAGACCTGAAAAATCCAATCGAGGGCTGGGAGCCCACAGCGATGTCCCAGGTAAGTCTGTGTTTGCACTAAAAGGCTGAAGAGTCAATAATGGAACCAGGATACCATGCTCAAGGTGGAGATGAAGACCAGAGCTCCCCCAAAGTGAAGAGCAGCAATTCCTGATGACAGCAAGGCCCAAGGTCCTCCTGCCATGAGAACAGCCCAGTTCCTTCAGGGAAACGAGCAGTAACAGAGCTTCTGGGAAAGAGCCACCTGCTATCTCCTGCTCTTGTTCTCTGTTATGTTATGTTGGTAATGATCCTTAAGTGGATCTTCTAGGCCCAGAATCACACCAATTCAGTTCAGCTGTGCATTCCTGCACAAGTTGGCCACAATAATATGTCCACCACAGCCACTATTTCCTTTATTATCTCAATTCCATCAGAGCCCACTCTTCCTAAGGAATCATTATGGATTTAAGGGTATGAATAGAAGAAGTTCCGTAACATACCAGTTTTTCTGTTGCAGTGAAACAGTATATGTAGTATCTCTCCATTATCTAGGTCAGAATTCTGGGTATGGTGTGACTGTTCTCTGTTCATGTTTCATAAGCTAAATTCCAGGCATCAGTTGGGCTGTGCTCTCCTCTGTGGCTGGAGGCTATTACTTATCCTAGCAGTTCTCTCTTTCTTCACAAGCTCACTTGTTGCTAGCAGAATCCATTTACAAACAGTTGTATTGCTTGCTGGAGCCCACAAGGAAGACTAGTAAAATCTTCTAATGGCTACACTGGGAAAACATCCAGTTTGGTGATGATAATTATGGCCTTACTAGTGTGCTTCTTGCAAGTAACAGAAGGGAAATGATTCTTGGGGTGATTAACATCATGGCAGATTGTTTCCAATTTCTAGATGGAATAATAGAATGGAAAGTTGCTGAGTGACATTGAGCAAGTTATTTTCCTCCCTAAATATAACTCTTGATCTCTGGAATGGAGTGGATCCTTCAAACCCTAATCTTTAATGATTCTGATGAGGATAGTGTCTTACCTTCTTCCAGGCATCTAATGTGTTCATACTTTATACTTTCCCCTTTATTTGAACACATACAAATGTTTTCTATTTGAGCCACAGGGATAGATTTACAGTTTCAGAATTTCAAACCCTATCAAAACAGTCGGACAAGTATTTCTGTTGTAACAAGGCAATTCTCTAACATTTCTTGCAGATCTAGGAAATAGCTATTTACCTACAATGTATCGAGCTGCAATGGAGAACTGAGATAGATTCTAATGAACTGCAGAGAGCAGAAAGCTCCAATAATTCTTTGTGTTCAAAGATTGTGTGTCTCAAGTCTGCAGACTCAGTGAGCTATTTTTGGATTAGAAAACAGGAGAGTACACTTCTGAAATACAAGTTTTTGTAGAATAAAGTGTTATCAGACGATGAAATTATCCAGACACTTGTGACATTCTGTATCCATATTTAATTTTAGATATGTACAATACAAAGCTTATGAAATCACCTTTCACTGCCTAAGGAAGTTAGGTATAGATAAGCTAATTTGTGGATCGCAGAATGAAAATTCTCTGTTCCATGGCTGGGGCTGATTATTCAGGTGCCTCTCAAAGCAGGTACCTATTCAGGTGCCTAACTCACTGAAACTGAGATTACAGATCAATTTATTTTGCTCTAGTTCATGGCTAGATTTTTCCCTTATTGGGTGCAATAGTAATCATTCTGGGGATCATTGCTGTTCTGGGGAGGTTTCTCAGAGTGACAAGCGGGAGCCCAGAAACAATAGACAAGAATTCATGTTTCTAATGGGTATTGGGGTCATCTCTATTAATGAAAGTATGTGTTAGGGTTTTCTAGGAAAACAGAGCCAATAAAATAATATAGAGAGAGGAGGAAGGAAAGGGCATTTATCAGGGGAATTGGATCATAACTATATGGAGGCTGAGAAGTCAGCAAGCTGGAGAGTCAGAGAAGTAAGTAAATGTTGTAGTCTAACTCTAAAGACCTCAGAGCCAATGGATCTGACTGTAGTTCTCAACTGAGGCCAAAACACTGAGAACCTGGGTACTGTTGGTGCAAACCCTGGAGTTTGAAAACTGAAGCATGTGAGGTCTAAGCTCTAGAAGAGAGAGAATACATTTGGCTTTCCTCTGCCTTTTTATTCTGTCTGGGCTCTCAGACAATTGGATGGTATCTTCCCTCATTGAGTGAGGATGGGTCTTACTTACTCAAATGCCAGTCTATACTCTAAACAGCCTCACTGACATACCCGGAAGTAAAGCTTTACTGGCTCTCTGAATATTCCTTAATCTAGTTAAGCTGAGCCTAAAATTAACCATTGCAACATATATTTTTTTCACTTCTGAGATACAGTTTCAATTATTCATTTTTAAGCTCTTCTACATTATATGCTATAATTATATCAAGCCTTTCTCAAAAATGAACATTTTTATAAGTCATATTATTTTAGGCATCTGTATATTAAACTATATGTACTTTATTAGCTCATAACTTCATTTATTGCTTATAGTCATTTGCTTGTATTGTTTATTCACACTCTTGTATTGCTACCACATTTTCAGTTTTAATTGCACAACTCAGAGGTAATTTCACAAACTCCAAAGCTCTACTGTAGGTGTTAGAAGCACCTTATTTTATTTCTCTTCTCCATGTATGCTGTTCCCTTTAAAGACCTATAGTAGTTTTATTTTGGTATTTTTAGATCCCAAATATGCCCTCTGGTTTGACAATTCAGTTTCTTGTATGAAACTGTGTACTATTTTTGATTGAGTTACAGTTACTTTTTTCTTGAAGTACATTTTACAGGTTTTATTGGCTTAAACATCAAGACCATCAGAATATGAAACTATGTTCAGATTATTCTTCTAAATTATACATCTGTATAATAGTGTAAGGCCCTTTTGTGGTGTCAAGTCCTGGCTTTTCTGATCCCTATGGGTCTATAACTTTACACCTTACTTAGATTCATGCTTCAACAATGACATTGCACTGGGTACCTTTCCAGTGTTTGCTAAGTATTTTTGTTAAGAGTTGTCCAATCTCCTTTGTAGTTTCTGCTAAATTTTGAAAATTTCATGATGATATTTAATTGAACTTAGGTGATTAGTTATTTTATGGATCTAGTGACATATTGGTTGACTCAGGGTACAGGAAGAGGGCTTAGCACTTGTTCATCTCATGTGTAAGATTTCGGGAAATGACCCTTTTAAATTTCTCAATTTTAGTCTTCTGTGTTGAGAAGGTATCATTAATCTTCCTGTTGCTGGGGCAAAACACCTCACACTACAATTTAGAGGTGAGGCTGAGTTGGCTCATGGTTTTCAGAAGGTTCAGAAGGCATAGTGGAGAAAACCTGCTTACCTAATCTCATGGTGGTCAGAAAGCAGAGCAAGCGAGCGACTGAGCGAGCAAGAGAGAGAGAGAGAGAGAGAGAGAGAGAGAGAGAGAACCAACCTCACCTCCGAACAGCATATTTAACTATTGCACTTATAAATGGATGAGTCTACTGTTGAGTATATCACTACCATGATCCAATTACCTTTCAAACACATGATAGTTTTGCAGAACAGGTTAGATCTAAACCATGACAGATAGTCATACACTCACTAAGGATGTTGAGGAGATAGAACCTCAGTCATTATCATCCATTATCGCCTCTGGTTGTGGTCTTTTTCTCCTTGTAGGTTTCAGGAATACAGCACTGTCTTCAAGGGTGGACGAGCATATGTGTGTGTGTGTGTGTGTGTGTGTGTGTGTTATCACAAACTGAGGTGGGAAAGCAGATTTGCAGTCAGGGAGCACAATAGCATAAAGAATATAGGGTTGGTTGTAACGTAGAACTAGACCTAACCTGGATTGTTTTATTTTCTGCCAGTTGGAACTTAGCAATTTAGATTTCTCTAATTTTATTTTTCTTACTGGTAAAATAAGCAAATATCTACCTTGATGTCAAGAGGATAAAAGGAGATGTTGTATACCTGGTGGATGGTACACTGTCTAACCCATAGTAGATCTTCTGTAAATACTTTCTTTTTTCTTTCTATGCCCAATTCTCATAGAAGAGTTAGTCACTGATAATACTATGGACTCTTTTTGTGATATAGATTATTCTACATGTACTTGTGAGCTGCCAGGAATAGAATCTAAATAGTGTCCTTTCAACTTTTATATTGATACAGTTCTTGCTACTTCCTTTCTTTTGCTCTGCACCCTGAGCCTAGGCCTCAATCTTGTATATATATATATATATATATATATATATATATATATATATATATATATATATATATTTTAGCTCAACTGAACAGATAATGAGTTTTTTCCTAGTGAGTTTGAGTGACTCAGGAAACTGGGATCAGTGGTTAGATACTTTCAAGAGAAATATTTGAACAGCAGCAGAGTGGGCAGAATGTCCATGTACTTTTGTTTCCACCTGCATTTGCAGTAACAGTGTTCCACCGGAAGAGCTGCCTGCGGGCTCTCTCCCAACACCACCTTTATAGACACTGCACACTTGTGCCAGCTTATACCACCAATGAAAGCATATGCACAGTGCTTAAAGGGCTTCAGTGAGCAGTGAGACTGATTAGACTTATGCCATAGGCAAGGAGTGCTCCTTATTTTCTAGGTCGGAGGAGCTTACACACAACACTAGTTAGAAGCAAGAGCTAGGGAATTTGTTTTACAAGCTGTGCTTGCATATCAATCTCATGGTAAATTATGCATTTACATGGTATGATGAATAGAGGACAAGGTTGTTAAAACCCACCATATCATGTGATCTCCTTGTGTGGCCATTTGTTCTGACAGTTTGCTCTGTATTGTGTAGATTTAGTTCTTATAGAGGAACAGTTGAAATGTTCCCTATTGGCATAGACCTTATTTAGTGCATCAAAGCAGGCTGAGAGATGATTTGTGTATTGCTAGACAGTCACAGAACCTTGAAAGCTGGTTCTGTTACTTTCTCTTTGTTGTTTGATGATAATTTAAATGACTGTCATGGCTTATTTTGTTGTCTTTGAATTCTGTTGCTTTGATCTTTAAAATTATTTTTGGCTTTAATGTTTACTTTTTCAATTCTCTCTTCTCTGGTCAAATAGATATTTAATAAAGCATATATTGTCCATAATTAAACTATGTGGTGTTTTTCATTTATGCATAGAAGTTGATCTTTCCTATTCATCATTTTATATACCCCTTTTTTTAATGTGCACATAAATCCACATCTGCGAGTATATGACATTCAACATCTGTGGAAGAAATTATAGTTGAAAAGCTTCTGATTTTTAACAATGATTATCATTAATTCTTCTATCTTCTACATTGCTTGTCATTTATTTTCCTCTTTTGTCTCTTAAAATTGTGTTCATTTTTTCATGTGCATCCATTTTTTTTCCTGTAGAATTACAGTTTTTTAGTCTAGTTGCTCTTTTTTGTCAAGTGGCTTATAACATATTCTTCCAAGTACAATAGTTCTCCATCTAAAACATCTATAACTTTGGTTCATAATGAATTTCTACTACTCTGTATGTTTCTCATATATTCCTTTGTGGAATAGTTAATAGAAATATGCATTTGATATAATAGTTATTTTTTTGCTAACCCAACAAGGACTGAAATGCCCCCTACCAATCTCATTATTACCTCCAAAGCTATCATATAACAAAGTGATATTTGGGAACAATGGAATTTCAAAGAATAAAGCATTTTAAAGCTTATTTTATAGCAATTACATGATTTCTCTTTTCCTGTCTAACAGACTGAACACTGTTCACCAATATGTGTCCCCAACACTGTTGTGACAGGTGATAGAATATGGATTTATATGACCCATGAATATATGGTTTATACAATGGTTTTTCGTGAAGCTTCAACAAATTTCTTGGATCCAGATGATCTTTGCTTTGCTTATTCTCTTTAAGCAGATTTGTGACAGTCAGTCCAGAGAAATCTATGTTGACTCAGGATTATCCTTGTTTTCCAGCGTCCTCAGCCCACCTGAGTCAGCCAGGTATGAGGCTTACATGGAAGTGAAATGAGCTCAATGTCTGTTATAGTTCAACAAACAGCTCTTCACTCAGGGTATATGTACTGCATACATTCTGTGTTCCTAGTTCTAGGTTCATACTGATAAAACCCATAAGAGCTTTCTGCCAGCCACATGGTGTGCTGATTGTATGGGCTTGCTTAAACTTTTATCCAGCATATTTTAAAAAGATGATTATTGCTACTACTGCAATGCCTCCATAACTGAAATGACTTCCCTAGTGATCAAGTATTGCATAGTGCATGTGAAATATATCTTTTAATTGCATGGCTACCAGCAGAAGCTCTGTTCCTCAAGCTGTGCATTATCTGTAACTCACACTACCATCATTAAAATTCTTCATGTCAATAGGGTTTCTCATGGATTCCCACTTTATTTTGGGGATATACACTGAACATACCCAACCTTTTACTATCACTGCTTCAGCTCATTCTAAATTGCATAACTGTGTTGAAGTCACCCTGGTTGCACAGTCATCACCTAAAGCAATTAACCTGCACATGGCACAGTTTCAGTGCCAAGGTTTGGCTATATTTCCAAAATGCATTGCATTTATTAACTTTTACATGTGAAGTATGACCAGAAAATATGGTGAATGTTTAAATTTTAAAAAATATTACAGGAATTGTCATCAATCTTGCTCAAATATTGTTCCTGCTTCAAACACACTATCCCAACCATTCTTGCCACTCTCTGAAGCAGTTCTGGAAGTTCTCTTTCATGAATGTCTTTAGTTGTGCTGTCATGGCTGTCTGACATCCTGAATCAATTCAAAATACTTATGGCAGTTTCCATCAAATAAAAAATTGTGATGTGTCTTCACTCACCTTATTCACCTGATCTGGTACCATGTGACTTCTGGCTCTTCCAAAAATTCAGATTGACCAAGAAAGGAAAACATTTTGAATAGATTCAGGACATTGAGGCAACCATGACAATGCAACAAAAGACATTCACAAAAAAGGGCTTCAGAACTACTTCAGAAATTGGCAAGAATGATTGGTTAAATTGTTTGAAATCGGGGGACTATCCTAAAAGAAATAAATGACACCGTGTCTTTTAATCTAAAAATGTTCAAAAATAATAATCATTTGATGAAATTTTTCTAGATAATACCTGGAAATACAGATGAAACCATTCAAAAGGTTATGTAGATGATATTGTTCAAAGTATACACTTTCCATTTTATTGTTTAGAATTGAAAATTTGATAAAGCTTTTTATTGAGAATGAAAATAATTGATGTGATAATTTTAAGCTTTATGCAAAATTATAGACATGTATTTATTTTAGAATGAGTAGTAAGAGGTTTCTGGACGTCCTTCAGTGGAAGCTACCTTTTGATTATGCCTATGTTTACACAGAGGGACTATATCCAAGCAGATTGTGTTATTTTAGCTTTTTCCAGCTCCCTCTTCATTGTTTACAGAGTCTAAAGAAGATGGAAGCAGGAGGCACAATCATCTTTTTATAGGCATAGTTGTCTTCATGACAAGGATGCTTGGACTGCATCCCTTAGTAGAATCCCAAAACAGCTTAAACCCTGAGATTTGCCAAATGCAAAATAATTTCCTGCATGGGAGGCAGTCTATTAAGAAAGGCAAGGAAAGAAAGGAAAGAGAGAGATGCAGAATATCTGACTTAAATAAATACCAAACGAACACTCTAACAAGTAGTATAAGTACCCTTATGGAAGAAGAACTGATTTCCTATCTTTCTGCTCTGATGCTTCTAAAGCAGATATTTTTATATTTTTTTCATTCAGATATATGTATTTTATTGAACCATTTCACCTTCATTTTAGAGAATATACTTCTTTGCTTTTGAGCTATTAATTGATAAAAACCTGCTTAATTATACCATGTCTTTTATAATATTAGTATTTTTTACTAAAATTGCATTTTTGACATGATTTATAATTTTATGTGCATACAAGTTTTTGGTTGTGTTTATTTAGTTTTACATTTCAGGTCTGCATTAATTATAGGCAAACAAAATTACCTTTTGGTTTCTTATATTTTTTTCTCAAAACTTTTAAAATTTGAATTTTTAATTATTTTTTAGGTCAACATCTTTTAGTCATTGTTAAATACCTTTTATAACCTGAAAAAATTCAGTGCTTGACCTTCCATGACCTTATGAAAGAATAAATATAGAACTTGACTTAATGAAGATTTTAATATAGACTTTTTCATAGTCTGGTTACTGCATCTTTTTTGTATACATTGTACTATATGCGAAGTAACTTCTCAACAAATTCAAATTCTTGCTTAATACAATAATAGCTTGTCTCAATGATGATGTAAAAAGTTGAAACAGTAACCATTGAGTCCCAATTTTACTTCAAATGTGGAAAGGTCTCTAAGCCTACTTAATCACAACAAGAGGAATTTTGAGGCCTGAAACATTTATATTGTAATATTTTCCTGATTTTCTTAGGGCATATGTTGTTTAGCCAAGTTTACAAGACCAGTGTCTCAGATAGAGTACTATCACTGAAGGCTTCTTTGATAAGAGTAGTGATGAAATTTCCTAATTTTCTGCAGGAGGAGAAATGCTTGCAAAGCCTTCCATTTAAGTCAGAATCACAGAAAAACTCTACCAATCAGTCAAATGGACACAGGTCTTACAATAAAAAATTTTTTTCTTTTTCTTCTATTCTGATGGATGCACATTCCCTTTTAAAATACAGTTGAACAATTAACTGAGCAGAGACTTCAGAAGAGCTAGATCAACTCTATTCTTCATTGTTTCTTCAGTGGAGCTCAATAAATCAAAGAAGGATAACAGAATCACGAAAAACAGAAAGGATTTATTGAGAGCCTTCCCTGTAAAGAACTAGTCAACACAAGGATATAAGAAAAATTAAAGTCAGGTTCTGGTTTCAGACACATACCCAATTGATGATTTAGTACTTTAGCAAAGCATCTCTTCCTATAAAACAATATTTAATCTTATTACATCCTCCAAGTTGGGCTGCAGTAAAATGATCAAAGATGCTCCTTTCCTTTGGATAACATTACTGCATTTTAGTGGCCATTTGTGTACCCAGGAATACTTTCAATCTATTCATACATGTTGTCAAAGATTCCCTACTGCCCATAATTATAAATGCAAAAATTTCCTCCCAATTTTAACTTTCATAGAATGTGACTCCAATTTATATTTTCAAAACACATTTTCTTTACTTCAAAATATTAATAAGACAGTATGTTTGCTACAGCCACAGTGATACTGGATGACACATACATGGTACTGTGTTCATTAAAACTCATGTAAAATGGACCATGTCCTAACTTGGCACTTTGGATGTTAACTTCAAAATGTTTTCAGACTTAAAAAAATGTTGCAGTGATAGTAGATAGTTAACATATGCCCTTGGTATAGTTTAACCTAATGGTTTTGTCTTATCTGCCTACAGTCCATATAGTGCCTTGATCAAAGCTAATAAATTAACATTAGTATGATGTTTTTCATAACTACCTGGCATTACTTGGAGTTCAGTTTTTTCTAATGTCCTTTGTTTTTGTTCCGAGATCCAATCCAGGATAGCACATTGTATTTAGTCTCACGACTCCTTATTCTCTTCTAATTTATGATAATTTCTTTTTTTTATACCACCTTCTTCATTGTCTTTCAGAAGTATCTCTCTTTTTTTTTTACTTTTGTTACTACATGTTTGCAGTACCTAATGATTATATTCACTGTATGGAATTGGTACATGTACATAACACATTTCAGATTTTTTCCTCCCTTCCCTTCATACGCTTTGATAGTGCCAACATCAGATTCATTTCTTATTCATTATTTATCTTATATGAAATCACACAGTTAGTATCATATATACAGATTGAAAAACAGATTATAGGCCAAAGAACAAATGAAACATGTAAGATAATTGTAGTAAATCAATGTACACTTTTAGATACATTGCCCATATTGTATTACAATACGTTTTTTCCTGTCTTTTTTCCTATTATGTCATTTATTTCATTATATATTTTATACTAATTTTACATAATATGAAAAATATATACATATGTTTTTCATATAAGAGAAACCATGTGACATTTAAACTTGTGTGTCTGAGTTACTTAACATTTTGATCTCAAGATGCATCCATTTTCCTACAAATGATTTAAGTTTTTCCTTCTTTATGGCTGAGTAGTACTGCATTGTGTATAACTACCATGTTTCCACATTTTCTTTATCTATTCATTAGCTGGATTTATAGGCTGTTTCCAAGATTTATCTTTTATGAGTTGTGCTGCCATAAACATGGATATGCATACATTTCTGTGGTATGATCTTTCCTTGTCTTTCATGACCAATCACTTCTGAAGCCTAAAAATTAGATATTTCTGTCTAATGTTCCTAAATATGGGTTTGTATAATGTGATCATGATTAGACCAGAGTTACAGATTTTGTGGAAGAATAGCGTTGAGGTATTCTTATCATGATCAGGGATGATACAAACTATGGCTGACCTTTGGTAATGTTAAACGTGACCATTGGTTAAGGAAGTATCACCCTGATTTCTCTAGTTTATAGACACTTCTTTTTCTTTCTGTTCTCTGATCTTTCCATAGTCTAATCTACCCAGCCCACACTTGGATAGTGTAGTAGTGGTTAAACTCCATCTCTCAAAGAAAAGGATATCAATAAATTTATGAATATTTGTTAAAATCTTTTTTTTTTTTTTGTGGTGCCGGGGATTGAACTCAGGCCCTTGTGCTTACAAGGCAAGCGCTCTAATCACTGAGCTAAATCCCCAGCCCCCTAAAATCTTAATAAATATTTTGTAAATGCAAATATATCAAATGTTTAAATTTAACACTTTTCTATGAATCTTGCCTGCTTCTGTTTTTAAAATGGTATTTCTAGATGTTGTGATGCTCTAGTATCAATAAAAACCATGATAATGGCTGTCAAATATTCCACAATGAAAAGAAACTCATTGGAAAGTTTCCAATTTTAGGACTGGGGCAGGAAATATACATGATGAACTTAGACTGCCAGAAATGGTAAAACAAAAATTAAACACGATGGGGGGCATGTCAAAAGGACTCAGGAACCATCCCACAAAGTCTCCAATAGCCAAGTGGAACAATTTGACAAATACATAGATAGATAAATAGATAGATAGATAGATAAATGAACAAACTTCAACCTTGTTTGATTTTAAGTCCTCAAATAAAATCTTTACCTGAGTACATATTGATTAAGGCAAAAGACTGAATAAATAAGTAAATGAGAGGAAAGGAACACATATTTTGTAAAAGAATTCCAATTGCTAAGTGTAGAAACAACAGGTTGTATCTCGCAGTGATTTTTCTAATTATAATAGCCATCTGATTAAATACTATCTGCTGAAATACATATTTCATATACTTTTTAAATCAAATATTTAAACCATTATTAACAGTTCTCTTTTACTCAACAAATGAAGTACAATTTATACTACATGGGATAAAATTAATATTCAGCATAGAAAATATGGAAATATATAGAATTATAAAGAAAATTACATGCAGTGGGTCATAAACAAATAAAACTCTTTGGATTTTAGCATATTAACCCACAGTATTTTTATTTGTGTTTCTTTATTATATTCATATATCTATACATCTTTTTTACAAGATTTGATTAACACTAGAGATGCTGTCTTTTTTTTTTTTTTTTTTTGGTGCTAGGGATCAAACTTGGGGTCTTGCACTTGCTAGGCAAGCACTCTAACCACTGAACTAAATCCCCAGCGCTAGAGATGCTGTCTTGTTCCTTGTATTTTAGCATTTTTAATGAACTTTTCTTTCCCCAAGTAGAATAGAACATTTTAAAAATGATGGTCTGAATTATTATGTTCTAGATTGTGTATGTAGACAATCTACATACACATCTAAAAATGTCTGTTAGATATTGTAAATAATGTTGTAATAAATATCTTTGTGTATGAATCTTTTTCTGCACATCTTTAAGACTAATTTTTAGCAGGATTCACACATCAAATAATATGGACATTGAATGTCCTATGTGTACAAACATAACTTTCTGTTACAGCAAAACTATGTTAAAAGTTAACCACTTTAATATTTTGGATATTTAAGACAATCCAGATGTTTTGCACAATGCTGATGGTAGTACATATTTATTCAAATTACTGACTGAATTCTCAAGTTTCTCAGGCTACTAATAAATATTGTTAAATGGATTGACAAAATACATTTCACCAAGGCAAATTCCCCCCATCAGTGACTGTTTTTGTCTCGTGTACCCTTGTTAGCATTAACAGTAATCTTTTTTCTAAATTCTTGTTAATTTTATGTATTAAAAGTATCTTTTAACAATTGTTTTTCTTTCATTTTTAGTGAGATAACGTTGAAAATGAACAAGCTCTTTCAAAATGTTTTTCTCATGAATTTGTATACAAGTTTATCTTGCCTATGACCTGGCCCATATTTTTATTGAAGTCAATAAAAACTCACTAAGTAACTCTATTAAACTCAACATGACTTCAAAATGGACTCTTACTCAAATTAGTTTTTAATGCAAAAATACATTTTTCATGGCAGGCAAAATAAACCTGTGTAAAATATAAATATTTTTAAATAAACTATGAAAATTAGCCTGAAAAAAATATATCTTATTACACATTTGAGAAAAATAACTTTTTATATTTGTTTTCATTTTAATTCAAAAATTTAAAATTTTCAAATTATTATTCAAACATGGTGAAAACATCAAGAAGAATGAGTTATTCATTTCACTGTTTTTGAATAAACAGTGAAAGTAAATTTTAAGAGTTTTAACATTTTCGTAATCCCAACAACAAAAGTCATCATAGTTTCACAATAAGATGAATAAATACATTCAGCTTCAGTGAGGTATGTATCAATCACGTATCGGTAGTTTGTAGGGATGTAATTTGAAATGTCACTGTTATAATTTTACAAGATTTAATCAAAAAATACAATGACTATTTTAAAAATTATTACAGACTCATTGCCATTAATACCCTTAAAACACTCTCCCATGTTTCAAACACATTTATCCCATCATTCTTGACACTTTCTGAAGCAGTTCTGGAATTCCTTTTTTGTGAGTGTCTTTAGTTAATCGTTGTGGCTGCCTCTATGTCTTGAATTCAAAACGTTGATGCTACATCTGGTAAATAAGGAGATGAGGACACATAGTAATAAGGTAAATGAGGACATACAGTAATATTTTTATGACCCTGCCTTTTCATGTCATGGCATGTGGCAGCACTCACTATTTTTAAATTGTATTTTATAAGGCCACTCATGAAAGAGGACTTCTCATAACTAGTTCAGAGAGTGACAAGAATAACGGGTTAAGTCTCTTCATACTGAGGGGGAATATTCTGAGGGAGGTTAATGGCAATGTGTTTTTTAATGTAATAAAGTTTTAAAAATTTAGATATTCACAATATATTTTGATCATGCTTGTATGATTATTAATCTATTTAAATGAAGCTAATAGATCTCTATAACCTAAATGTACATATTTGAATACATTCTACTGGATTGTCTGCCAAGAAAAGAGAAAATATTAAAACGAAATCTTTATTGTTAAAACATCTGAAGAGGCCAGAAGGGACTTGAAAATGCAAAACTCAAAGTGAAATGCACATTTTCATTATGTTAATTTCTTTTATCAGCAAAATTAGAAAAGCCATCCATCTATTGAATTAAAAAGTTTGCTGAGTATTTTATTCTTGTGTAATTTTAATTCTTGTGTATTTTCAGAGAAATGAAATCCGTATGTTTGCTATTTTTGCTTTAGGTCCTACCAAAATTAAGCAAGTTTGTTCAAGTTTAGTCTCTTCTTTACTAGTTTTAGATTAACATATTTTTAGGCACAAGAAGGTGAAAATGGAACCTGACTCAGTTACTTAAGTTCTATTTTTATCATTTGTTTTTAAATTTGTTCATTTCTGTATTGGTAAAGTGGTAGACTGTGTCAGGGACCGAATTGCATTTTTTTATAAAAATTTGAAGATATGTTGTGGTGTGTGTCACCAGGTTGTGTACACTCCCGTGGCAGGAAGAAGTAAGTCATCACAGATTTCAGAATTGCATGAAGGAAACAAAAACATGAGGATGATATGTTTTCTTGGTGAAATATACATGCGAGATTAGTTTGCATGATCGGAGTAACCAAAGGCATCTTTTGATTTCTGGTTTAAACTTTGATCTAGTTATCTATCCTGACAGTCTTTCCTAATTGTACTTAGATACCCATGAAAACATACAAAGACTATGACCACTCATAAACTCAACAGAATTGAATGAGTAATTAGATTGATCTGTGGGAACATTTGATACTTCTACAGGCTTACGCTATGACAGGCACTTTTCTAAATGTTTTAATCAAAATATAAAGTTTAGTATTTAAAATAACTGTATAAAATGGTTATTATTTTCTCTGTTTTATAAGTGAGGAGTTTGGGCCAAGTTTAATAAAGTCCGCTTCAATGACAACCTGATTCCTGGGTCTGTACTCTTAATCTCTGTGCTTCCTTATCTTTCAAAATAATAAATGCTAATAAGTTGGAAACTGAACCAACAATGTATCCTGGATTATACTCCCTTTCCCTTGAAGATTTCCTGGAAGCATGTAGGAAGAAAATTCAGCCTTCCTCTTGCTATCGATTTTTGGCTAATAGCTGATAGTATGAGCAAATCAATTATATTTTTCAAGTTGTGATTACAAGTATATGACCCATGTAAGGTTCTTCTATATCTCTAGTTCAAAGTACTTTGCATAGGGTGTCAGCCCCTCACATAATTCAGTGTACTAGCACACACATTGAAGTTCTGTCATTGTGTGTTACTAGGCATCACAGTCTATGTCAGAGCAATGACAGCAAAAAAATGGAATTAAAAATGGAAAGTGGTTAAGGAAGACCAGCTGCTCAAAGCAAAATATAATAAATTAAGATAACCTAAATTTATTATGCTTATAAATGACAATCATTTCTAAAATTAATTTTGACTAGTATAAACCATAAAAGTTAAGTACAATTATGATATCTTTTTTTATCATATATAAAAAGTTATTTTTATTATATAAAACACCCTCTGAATAGAGTAGTGGTGCAGACCTATAAAGTTAACCCCATTTTTCCTATAGAAAAAGTTCTGATTAATACTAAAAATAATAACTAATAATGCATATCGAATCTATATGTTTGTAAAATATAATGGTAAAATTAAAATCAGGATATGTGCCGCAAAATTGATAAAAAGATAAAAACAAATCAAGCAAATTTATTGAGTTTGTTAGATATAAAACAAAGAATGGGCAAAGTAAGAAAACATAAAATTCTGAAGCATAAAATAAGGGAACAGAAACACACTTATATCCTCTATAAAATCTAATTTAAATGGTTCAAAATCATATTAACTTCATGATGTACATAGTTAAAAATGAAATTCACATATTTATGAGATACCACATATGCAAAATAATTTATATAATGTTTAAAAGTACAGACTAGACAATGATTTATTAATAAAAATAAATCAAAACTGATTATACTAACTACAGAGAAGGTTGAATTTAAGAGAAAGAAATGGCATATGGTTTTATTTTAATATGGAAGAAATTTTTAGTGAAAATACATTTGTCATGAGTTTTAAACTTATAATAAAGGGGATCACAGTTTCAGTAGGGAGATGTTAATTTTTTAATTTACTAAAGTAAATTAACAATCTAGAAATCAGTGAGACACAAAATCCACTTAATATGTATCAGAGAACTGTTACAAAATGTTGTCTAAGTCCTAAAGTTAATGTTTTGACTCTTATGTAATTCCCCCCACCAAAAAAGAATAAATTTAGATTGGAAATTGCCTATTCAGTATGTTTCATCCATTTTTTGTTAGTAACAAAATACTGATAGTTTATTTTTACTGTTCATGAATTCAAGTAAATAGTACATTTCTCAGCCTGTATTGGAGCTGGTGTGAACACAGAAATAGGCTCTGACCAATGAGATGCACATGAAGTGGTTTGGGTCTCCTTAGAGGTGGTAGTCTAAAATATTCCGGAAGGTAACTGGCTCAGTTTGTTGCATCTCTTTTGCTTTTTCCTCATTCTTCTTCCAAATGTCTACATAACAGATATGCAGCTGGTAATTTACTAGGTGTCTGTGACCTTTAATTCTAAGGAGTCATCTTCATTTGATTAAAAACACCTGGCAGATTTAGAGCAAATTCCTGGGTGTTTCTGGGTGGTTCCGGGAGGCTTGTCCTTGGCACAATATTATGATCCAGCACTTGTTTTCCTTTGGCACTGTTTCCCTGCAAAGATTGCTGGTTGCCATGAGCTAAGCAGCTTTTCTCTACCTTGATCTTCCACTATGATGTTCCTGCCTTGCTGCTGGCTGACTGTGGTCTGAAACTCTCCAAATCTGATCTAAATTAAACTTTTCCTCCTGAAAGTTGTGAGGGTCAGGTTTTGTATCCAGCAATGAGAGAACTGACTAATACTGAGTCTTAGAGACCAGGAGACAATCTTTTTTTTTTTTTTTTTTGGGAGGCAAGGTGCTCGGGATTCAACTCAGGGCCTTGTGCTTGCTAGGCAAGCCCTCTACCACTGAGCTAAATCTCCAACCTCTAGGAGACAATCTTGAGGAGAAAGCCATACACTAAGCTGAGAAAATGATAGAATAAATTTAGATTGTTGATGACACTGGAGTTGCCATTTTGGACGTGTATTACCTACTTTTGGATTTAATTTATTATGAAAAAAGAAAAAAAAAGAAAATCATCATCTTGTTTGGCTCATTGTTATTTTGGATTTTATCTTTTGTAGTCAAATATAATTTCTAACCCAAGTAGATAGAGAGTTTTAGTCTTCAAATTAATGTTGACGCCATTTTATACTCTCTAAAAGTCTTTACAATTTTCATGCCAGTTTCCATAATAATCGTTAAAATGAAACTACACTTAAGTACAAAAAACTTTGTACCTATTATAGTTCTACAAAATGAACAGAGAAAATGAACTAAGTGTAGCTCTGAAGAATGTCTAGATACTAATAATACAGGTTTAAACAGACCTGTTTAAGAAACAGTTGCAACTGTTTAGTGAAAGAAATGGCAAAAATGAAAAATTAACATTAAATAAAGGTGAGACAGAAAAGAGAAAATTATACTTGCATTAATGACTACAAACTCCTAGGTTCAAGAACTCTACCTATCTTGATGTATCTGAAGAGGGTAGAGGTCCAAGATCCTCCGTTTTAACAACCTCGTAGGGGTGGGTTAGGATCACCTTTAATTATATAAGTGGGTCACATTCTCAGGGGTGATTCATAGCCTATGGCATAGTAATTCCACTTCTAGGTATGTAGTGTGCAGCAGTAATCCAAAGTGCAGATAGGACTTATGCAATATATATATTTATATATTGTTTAAAATTTAAGAAAGCAAAAGGAATAACTGAAATGTCTAACACTCGGAAAATAGTTAAATATGTTATCGGGAGAAGATAGTTATCCATTTATTACATGATGCTGTCTTAGTTCATTTAGACTGTTATACTATTATAAATTGGATAATTTATAAATAATAAAGATTTATTACAGTTTTTTATTTTGAGTCCAAAATCAAGGTGCTGACAGATTCAGGGTTTGGTGAAGGCTTTTGCCATGCTTCATAGAAGACACTTTCTTGCTGTGTACTACATGGTAGAAGGTGCAAGGAACCCTTTCTGGCCTTTATATGAAAACTAATCCTGTTCAGAAGGAACCACTCTTATGACCTCATTACTCCCCAAAGGCCCCAGCTGTTGATAACCATCACCATGGGGATTAGGATTTCAACATATGCATTGTGGAGGACACAAATATTCGGAGCATAGCATTCCACTTCTGTCCTCTCAAAATTAGTTTCCTTCTTGCATATAATATACATTCAGTACATTGTTCTAGTATCAACCCTGAAGGTCAGAATCTGGTATTTCAACTGAAAATCACCTAAGGTGGATATCAGTAAGATTCAAGGCACAAGTCATTCTGAGGCAAATTGCTGTCCAGTTAACAACCTTGCTTTTAGGACTTCACTGAGATTTGTAGTGCTCCAGCTCTCTGGGGTGGGTCTGCAGCTCTCTCAGGCATCCATCCAGGCTAGTTGGAAGTAGTTACTGCCCTAGAGCTTTATTGGGAAAAGGGAATGCTGAACTAGTCCCACAGTGCTGCACTTGATGAAGCTAAGGAGCATTGTGTTAGAGTTTGGGGCAGAACCTGCAATGTGAAACTTCAAGAAAGTGATGATCTCTTTAGATGTTTCCCTCCTCTGTAGACCCTAGAGTTCTAGGCCTGTGATGGAAGAGAAAAACTTGATGATTTTTGGAATTCCTGTAGGGCTGTTCTTTCATCGTCTTGGACAATAGATCTGTTTAGATGGCTGAATTATCTCCCAGTGGTCTTGATGTATAACACATGGTTTCTGTTGAGATGGGTGATCCATATCCTTCTCAAATTGTCACTTGGCCACACTTTTTTCCTCTTTTATCATTTTTCCCCCAGAATAGATAGACTGAGAATTTTTCAAATTCTTGTTTGGCCTCTCTTACAATTAACAATTCCATCTTTAAATCAGTTCACTTTTTTCATACCTTACTGTAAACCAGCAAAAAGAATCAGGAAGTTCCTTCAATACTTAGAAATTTCCTCAGTTAAACATCCAATTTCATTCTTCACAAATTGTAACTTCCACAAAATACTAAGACAAAAACAAATTTGATCCAAGTTCTTTGCTACTTTATAGCAAGAATGGTCTTTCATTCATTGTCCAATAATGTGTTTCTCATGTCTTCTCAGTCCTCATCAGAATAGCCTTGACTATCCATCTTTATACCAAAGGCTTGTTCAGGATCATTTAGGTATTCTTTCTGGAAGAAGACTGAGACTTTCCCCATAGCTTTCATTTTCTTCAGAGCCCTTACTAGAGTCACCCTTTACATTCCATACATAGCATTGTAGGCTTTCTGTAGCATATACATTAAAAGAAACATTACCACTATTCAGTCAGTACCTATTACCTAGTGTCAAAGACAGGGTCTTGGTGAGGTGCTAAGTTTCCTCGTTTAGGCACTAATTTGTGATCCTGCGGCCTCAGCCTCCCAAACAGCTAATATGACAGGCATACCCTACCATGCCTGGCATTCCACATCTTAGTTACAATAGCATTACAACTCTTTGTTACCAGATTTTGTCTTAGTCAGTTTGGACTGTACTATGAGTGTCATCAACTGAGTGGTTTATAGGCAATAGAAATTTATTTCTCATAGTGCTAGAGGAGTCTGAGATCAAGGTCCTGGTAGATTCAGTCTGAGGAGAGACTACTTTCTACTCCATTGATACTCTAGTTTTCTGCCTCAGAGATTGTACCTTTTTGCTAAATCCTCCCAGAATGGAAGATGCCATGGGGTGTCTTTCAGGCTTCCTCTAAAAGCACGTGAAAGTTATCCATGAAAAGCTCATGGATAAGTTATCCATGAAAAGCTCATGTGACTAATAACCTTTCTGAAGGCACTGCTTCTTAACACTGTTGCCCGGATGGTTAGTTCAGCATTTAGGTTGTGGGGCACATACACATTCAGACCATAGCAATTATGATGGAAACTATTAAATTGCATTGATGAATTTGGTAAAATTTTAATGATAGAATGGAAACATGTTTATAATAAATAACATGATTTTTAAAAACAAAAAATAAAAGTGTTGTCAGTGGTGTTCTCTAACAGGAAATCAGATAATCTTCTGTTTATATTATTTTATCCCATTGGTCTAATTTTCTCTGCATGAAAATGTATTATAATGAATTACCTCTGTTTTTAAAAAATTAGAATTTTTAAAGAAATATAAGTACCTATAAGAAAAAAATTAGAATATATTATATATAAATATGTTTGGTAAAATATTATATAAATATGAAATAACATCTTAGAAAATTTAGTTCTTTAAACTAACTTTCTTATTAACCATATGCTTAAAAACTTACACTCTTAGTCAAAACAGGATTTTTTTGCTGTATTTCTTCAATGTGCTCAGAGGGAGCAAAATATGGTTTTATATATAGTTGCCCTTGAACTGAGAGAGATATATCATATAAGGCTTAAAAGTCCACTGTCTTATACACAAAAGATTTGTGTGATGCAGAGAAGTTTATCGATGTCTGTTACAGATGAAAAGAACCAGACTCAGAAAATATTAACCTAAGTCAAAAGGCAAATGGAATTTTCTTTACAACTGGGTTGTTCCTAATTAAAAACTAATTCATCCTTCTAGAAGATTGTGGTTTGAATAAAAATGTCTCATATCTCAAAATTCTCCTACAGCTTTCTCTGAAATCACTTAAATATGGAAAACTCCACAAAAATAAACTAAATGAATGATGTTTTTGTCTCAGAAATCATATTGGAAGCAAGATACCTGAAGTTTGTTTAAGAGTATGTTTGATATTTGGGCAGAATGGGTAGAATGCCTGACAGTCGGGTAGAATGCTATGCTCTTTCCTGATTACTGTGAACTAAACTGAAGGGAACTTTTGGTTGTATTTATAAATCAGTTGCGTTTAGAGTACTAGAAATTATTAGAAGGTAGAATCACCCAAAAGCAAAGGATGGGGAGGTATAATGAATTTTTTTCCTGTAAACATGTGTTAAAATATCATCTGGACTTACAAGCTAAGGAGTTTTTTTTTTTTTTTTTCCGTTACCTTGTCTTTTCCCGTTTGAGCTTCAGCACACAAGCATCATTTAACTCAAAGAAAGCTTTGTCGTAGCAGAATACAAAATTAAAGGGATCAAAAGCTTGGATTTTTGAACTTCAAAATGTTCCAGATGTAAGAAGAAAAACAATTTGGAAGAATGCATAGTATAATCAGATATTTTTCTGTACTCACAGCAGAAAAAGTGGTTGGACTAGGATAGGGTTTGGATGGGGGAGGTGAATAAGAGGATTCAGAAGCATTTCTCCTCAGTAGGATTCAAGGAATAAGACACTGGGTGATTTGAAAGCAGAAGTTATTCCAGTTTGAGGCTAGCCTTGGCAAGCCATAAGACCACAGTTTGTACTGGCAAAGGCAAAGGAGTATAGATTAGAAAGGGTTGCATTATGGTGAGAGATGTTAGGGACCTTCCTCACAGTGTTTCCTTAATGTCTTGCAGAAACATCTAACTTTTCTTACCACGCTAATAGAGGCCCAGAGCCTGAGACACACAGGATTTAGAAAGATCATGAAGTCAGAGGTGAAAGACAGTGACTCCATGACCTGAGAGATAACAATGAAGACCATGCAGGGGAATGTATATCTCATCAAATACCGCTATGGTCCAGCAAAATCTAGTACCCATCTCTACAGTGGCAATCAGTGTGGGAAACTACTCAGCTTCCTGAAGCTAGAGATCATCTTCAATTAGGGAAATTTTAGTTGTTGAGTTCAGTTAATGTTATTCAGTTGTCATTCACAAATAAAGGGGATAATTCAACAATATACAGACAGATTGAGAGCTCTAGCCTGCCCATCATTCTGATCATATTTCTGATCATTCTCCAATATTTCCCTAGATATTACATTAGATAGTAATATATATATGAAAATATTTATGAAAACTTTGAAATATGTTCTAGTGAAGTTATCTTAGTATGTTGAAAGTAGAACTTTATATAAAAGCAAACAAAATAGTTTTCACAGCTCAAAATTTAAAGTGTAGATATTAAAATACATTTCAAAATAACATTACAGTAGTTTTGTATATAAAAGCATACAAATGTTATAGATTCTTCATTAAAGTAAAACTAATATAATTTTCATAATCTTTCTGTCTAGTGAAATTCTATACAAGTAAAGGAATTTCCTCTTCATATCCAGTTGTTCACGGAGTCTCCCATATTTAGCCTCCTGAATGTTTCTCCATAGTCCCCTCTTTTTCATTACTTCTGTAAACATTAATAGTCCTGAAACACCTACTGTGTTTAGACATGGTGGTAAATGATGGAGAACCAAATATGTGGTTTCTGTATTATAGCATGTCAAGTGTTTCATTGGAAAAATGCACAAGGCTCTAATGGAAGGATCTAACTTGTGTGTGTGTGTGTGTGTGTGTGTGTGTGTGTGTCTGTGTGTGCTGGGGATCGAACTCAGGGCCTTACTTAGACTCTAGCATCAGGGAAGAAATTCCAAAAGAAAATAAATTGAGGCTAAAAGGGAGTTGTCTGGGCAAAAAGATTATGAATTGAGAATGGATGTTGGATAAAAATGTTAATCTTAGGTAACAGCACATGCATAGAAGCTGAGTGAGGATAGAATTGGGCTGCCTAAACATGGCCAGGGTGGTAGAGCCAGGGAAGGGAGAGGGGAAGTCACATGATATGTAGCTGGAGTGGAGGAGATGGGCCAGATAACTGAACAAGTTAAGGATCCTCCTAAAATCAAAGAAAATCATCACATGGTTTGAAGCAAGAGTTTGACATAATTAAATTCATAATTCAAAACAAAAACAAAAAACCCCACAACTCTATCTGTAGTGAGAAGTATAGACTGAAGGAGAAAAGCAAGGATGAGACAAGGCAAGATGGGTTGCACAGAAATCAGTGAGGATTTCTGGCAGACATCCTGACACCTGGCAGAGATGGTGTTCCACTTCATAAGCACATGTACATGCACAAAATTCACTCATAAATATGTGCATGTGCAGACATGTTTGTGCTCACATGTGTTTGATTTCAAGTATTCATTGAACAGTGAATAATGACCATATATGAAACAACAGCTTTTCAAAAATGAGACTGTTTCTTACAACGTCTAACAATGTAAGCAAGAAATACCTAACAAAACATTGTCCTTTGAAAGCTTGTTTTGAGGTGCTTATTTGGGCTCATGGATTAGAGACAAAATGGAATTCTTAGTTTTAGTCAGGAGAACATGATTAATTCTAAGTGTCCTAGGTGTTTGCTAACATGTCGGTAAGGTACTGTCACTTATTTCACTAACTGAAATGGCAGGACATTTCCTGCAAGGAATATGAGCCAGTAGTGCACTGCATGAAAAATCCTTATGATGTGGAAAAAGTCTGTCACTGTGTCAAGCCCTTAAGTGTCAGTGCAGAAACATGCATATCATGCATTTCCAGGCAGACGAGTTGGCCACATTAAGTGCTTCACTATCTAGTGGTTGAGGACAGTCTAACCTGCAGCAGGAGTTGTAGGATAAAGGATGAATTTTCAGTCATTTTGTAAATTAGCAGATTTTAAAGAATTATTCTTGAAATAAGCCTAGTTTTTACAAAGACAAGTATCAAAGTTGAATACACTGTTGAAAAACTGCTATGTTTTTAGGCAGCGAGTTAACAGAAAGGAAAAAAAACAATAATTGAAAAAGTTCACAAACAAGGTCAAACACACTTTCTGTTGCTACAAAAAATGGCATATTACGGAACTCTTATTTAAAACAATCAGAGTCCAGTAGGAATTATTAATCTATAATCTGTACATAATAATAAACTGAGTAGAGATGTCATCACGATTATACATTTTCAGCAGGACTGATAGAGGAAAAAATACAGATATCCATTGTTTGTTAAGTAGTTAACAAGAATATTAAAACGGAACACCCATATCAACTAGTAAAGCATACTCAGAAAACCTTGTAAAGCCTGTATGGAGATCGAATGTTATTTTTTCTCATCCAAAATGACCTTGGCAGATAGATACTATTTGAGATCTTTTATCTAAGAATGTATATTTGAAATATTTCCAGAACTATTTGCATGAAAACATATGTTAATAGTATATAATTTTATTTTCTCTCTCAATTTTGTCTTTAATTTGTAGCAGGTTGTCTGTGAATATAAAGCCAAACTACTCAGGAGAAAAGTACAATTAGGAATTAAGTTTTATGCATTATCACATCTACTAAATATGCTGACATATATTTATGTATGTATATATATGTTAGCATATTTATGTGAGCAAATATATATATATATGTGTGTATAATGTTTTCAGAATTATATACTGCTATCAAATATATCAGATCTTCCTGCAAGCAAATCTGGCTCACGCTAAAACATCTTGCTAGATTCCTAGGTCCTGTATTTTCCCTGACTCCACAGCAGAGATTCTGTCTACTCTTTTCACAGTTAATCTTTACTAGGTCATAAGTTTAACCTGTTCTCATGACCTAGAAATAACTTGGACTTTAGGTGATATTTTAAGCCAACTGACTTTATTGATACAAATATTTCAGCAGTAATTTTTTTTTCTGAATGATTCCTGGAATTGCTCATATAACATGGCCTACATTATATCCTCAATCTAGTTCCCTGAATATTAGTACTTTTGGTATTAGTTCTATAGTAGAATATCTTCTAGATTAGTATCATCTCTTAGTGTGACTAGACCTTTCAGCTACTTGTATGTGAGATTCTATGAACTGAAAACCTACTTCCTGATGTTTGCCTAGCTTCTTAAACCTCTCGGTGAATGTTTCCAGATCTTATCATTACCATTTCCTGCTACTATGTAGTGAACTCTTTGGTGAGTGAACATTTTTGGTGAGTGAAAGAAAAGAGTATTCTTCCTAGGACAAATCATAGAAGATGAGGTTAGAATCACAGATGGTCAAGAAGGGCACATATTCCAAGTGGTGTTGTTCCTGCATGGTGTGGGTTCATCCACCTGGTTCCTAAGTACCTGGAGAAAATCTCTTGATGAATATCATAGGGTTTTCTTGACTTGTATGGTTTGTGTGTGAAGCTGCTGATATTTGAGGGTTTGTTCTTGTAGTCTAATTTACAAAAAGATCATAGAAAAGAAATTTTCTACTCTGTAGATTTCAGAATTGTTAGAAAATATTTAAGGGTGAATAGAAGAAAGAGAAAAATATTTTTCAGGCAGAAGGAATAAACATCACAAGAATTAATTATGGAAAAAGTAAGAGTATAGTTTGTCTAGAGACCAGCAATCATTTCAGAATTATTTTGTACTATTCCACTAGACACTCTATCTTTACAATACCATTTTCCTGTGGTTAACTTTGTTAAAATTAATTTTTTTATGTGTCCACTTCTTTCCTAATTTATAATTTCCTAGTGAGAAAATATATATTTTTTCATCATTTTGTTCTCTGTTTTATCTTATTTAGTATCTTGTTTAAAGCAGCAATCTAAAAAACATATGGTAAAATAATTATCTAATAAGGAGCTTGGATTATGTAGAATTATACAATGTATCAATTTTATTTTCCTTGAATATTTCATTTTTTAACATTTGCATATATTATAATTCAGTCTGTTTTAATCTGAAAAAGGCATGCAAAACTGCCATGTGACTTGCATAAACAAAGTGATACAAGCTGTATTTTTGTAAACACATTTTGATTTCTAATTATAAACATTTGTTAAAACTATCTTAGGATAAAGTCCTTATATTGCTTATAACATTAACAGCTCTCTGATATGCATAAATATACACATTAATAAAATGTCACAAGTTAGAGTTCCTAAAAAATGCTTAAAGCATAACAGTTCACACAGCAGTATGCATAAATATACACATTAAAAAATAACACAGGTTATAATTGTTAAAAACTACTTATAACCTTAACAGTTCTTACTGTGAAAAACAGGTAACAAAATTATCTAATCATCAAAACTATGCACCCACAAGACATAAACTTAACCACAAACAATGTTGCAGTTTGGAGCAATGGACATTTTCATATAATTCAGTGGTGTTATGACTGTTCATTATTCTTTTCAGTTTAATAGACATCATCTGACCTGAAGCCAAAATTTAGGAATGGGCTATACAAAATTCTATCATCCTAAAATATTACTTTTTGCTTCTATAGTGTATATTTATTGAATTTCTTCAATGGTTTTACAGTTCAATTTATTTTCTATTAAAGGTTCTGTCTCGTTTTTGTCTCTGTCTCTCCTTTGTCTCTGAAGTTTTTCTGTTATGAGATGGGAATGCATATGTAGACAAATACTCCTGTTGTTTATAGTGACAAAGAATTTCCCAACAATTCTATTATCTAGGAATATGAGTTGGTGAACCAGCAGCTGAAATGTATCAGGTCTTCAATCTATGTAAATAGATTTTTAAAACTCAAGATATGACAGAGTGGCATGGATGGTCTTTCAGGGCTCTGCAACTAGCAGTCAAATTTCATGGGCAACTATAGGATAAGCAGCATTACTTCTTCTATGTAGATGGCCACTGGTATGTGAAGTGTTTTCAGCTGGTCTGGAATGGCTTCTAGCCAAGAAGTCCTCATACTCCAGTTCCTGCGCCATTTGCTTGGTGTTTCTTTTAACTAAGGTGGTTTCCTCATGCATTCCTCTTTTAATTCAAATTGAAATTTGAGTGTAAATTGTAATAAAATACCTCTCTCTAGAACAGGAGAGGTATGTATAATGATAAGAAAATTGGGTAAAATATGTCCGAATTGGAGCTTGGAGAGTATTGAAGATATTTTAAGATTAGCAATAAGTCACTTGGAAAGCAGATAACATATTTCAAAGCAAAAGGAAAGATGGTAAGTCCTTAGCAAAGATAACAGTCAAAATTCAGAAAGAAGAGTGGTTAGTGTCAGTTCTTTTTCTTATAGAGCGCCTAGAAAACAGTTAGCCAATAATGTTCAGACCTAATAACGTGGCTATAAGAAATCGTCAGGGCTAACAGTATAGAAATGTGGTTTTCTTTCCAAACAACTTCTCCTCCACAAGAAAAGCTGGACAATGGGATGCCCTCTTTCAGGACTTTCTGCTAGCTTTTCACTGACTGCACAAAAATTAGAAATCAACATCATAGACTAGGCCCTTCACAATTGGACTCATATTTTTGTGTGAGACTTGTCTCCAAGATTTGCCCTCCATCTAGCTTCAAATATATTTCTAAATAGATGTAGTATTTTTAAAACTTCTCTTTTGTGAATGTACTTTCTCTTGCCAGAATGCCTTCTAATTCAACAGGTGCTTGCTTATCTTTCAAGATGCATTTCAATTTCCTTTTCACCTTAGATGACCAGTGATCATACACTTTGGAATGTTGCAATTTTGTGTTTGTCTGTCTCTAGGAGCTGTCAGATTCACTGGTCCTTGAGCAACCTGACTGTCTCTTACAAAGTACAATGTGACTGTTGAGGAAGTTAATAAAAAATTTTGGATGCAAATTGCCATCATATCTCTCTAGAGAAATAAGCATGTTACACATTGAAAGATAGTTCCTCCTTTGTATTATTAGATAGCCCAGATTTAATGGAAATATTCCTTCCTTCCTTTATTTCTTCTTTAGTGCATTTGGATTAAAATTCTTCGTGTGTAAGTACTTAAATAAATAAGTGCTGATAAATTTGGTGAAAGCTGCAAATCACCCGAAAATGTGAAATTGTTATATAATGATATATCTTGATTTCTGGAGTTTTGAAAAAGATCACTTTTTATTTGATAAATATTTTCAGCTCTATTTCTAAGTTTTTTTTTAATTTTAGCTTGTATTTTCTCACCATGAGTTTTAAATAATTATACATAAATTATAACAAAGATGAGATTTCATCAGAAATTTGGAGGACCAACTGTATAAAGTTGATGACATTAAAACACTTTTATAAAATATGTAATTTGCAGTTTTGTGTGCAGGAGACCTTAGTAATTGGATAACTGACTGTCATCTAAGAAACATCATTAGCATTTATATTTTCATTATTTGCAGTATAATCATATGTCCTATGATTCTTTTGGACAGGTTTTTATTCTGTAGGAAAGATGATTAGGTTCATTATTTGATTTCAGCGTATTTGAGCTTTACCAGAAAGCCTGCACTGTGCAGCTGAAATAGGCAATTTTTTCACAAGCTCAAAGCTCCAATTTTATGATAATTCCATGAAGAGTATTGTCCTCAAAGCAAGACTGTTTTTGTTAATATGTTTAATGTACAAAATCTGGCTTGAGTATGGACATAAACCACTTTGTTCTTCCATAGCGATGGAAATGCAGTCATCACATATTATTATGCATATAGTAATAATGGTAATGAAAGGAATATTAACAGACTTCATTGTTCTCCCAAAACTGCAGAACACAGAACAAGCACAATCATGAAACTGCTTCAGTACCACACAACGACTGATATTGAACCAGGAGTTCATGACTGTGGGAGTGCAGCACACAAACAATGGTTGGATGAGTAATTTCTGGTTTTAGAAATTTTTTCAATAAGATATAGTGCTAAATGAGTATACATAATGAACTGACGGAGAAGTGTCTGGGAAATTTATATCTTTTTTGCTAATTACATTGATGTTCATACTGTTGTGGCCCAGTTGTCTTTTTTTAAGGAGCTCCTTCATACTGGAACGTATTTGTGTTTTTCATAAAATAAAGGTTCATAATATTGGAAAGTGGTCTTTATTCCATGTTGATCTTCAGCCCATTTTATCAGCCTCCACACTGATGGCGTTTCTGTTTCCCAGCCATTCAGACTTTCATTTCAGTAATTGAATTTCACATAAAAATCTCCTTCTCAGCCCTGCTCTGTTTCCTTTCCAACTAAACATTGATTTAAACTTTTTGACTCTGGACTTCAGTTTCTTGTAAGAAGTACTTAAAAGTATTCTTCTCACTCTTGTTTTATTTATTGGGGTAGATTGTAGATCGTTATGCTATATGATAAAAGTACAGTGCATGTTTAAATGAAACAACTTACCACAGTGAAAGACATATTGCCCTTAATCCTTTTCAAAATACTGTCCCTTGCTTTGAAAAGCATGTATCCCACCTTTCTTGCCACTTTCTGAAGCAGTTCTGGAAGTCTTTTGTGGTGAGTGTCTTTAGTTAATGCTGTTGTGGCTGCCTCATGTCCCAAAGCAATTGAAAATATTTTAACTTTCATGATCATTTTGACTTTGGGAAAGAGCCAGAAGTTGCCTGTTTCGAGACCCTGGTGATTAAGATGGGTGAGGACACACTGTAATTTTTTTATAAGCTTCCCTTTTTCTTGAATGGCACTAAGCAGCATTGTTCACTGTATTTTTTTTTATCACACTTCCTAAAGACAGCCACAAAAGAGGACTTCAGAGATACTTAAGAAAGTGGCATGAATGATGGGGAAAGTGTGTTCAAAGTGAGGAGTATTTTTTTGGAGGAATTAGTGACAGTGTGACTTTTACTGTAATACAATTTTTTAAAAATTTAAACATTCACTGTAGAATTCAATTATCCCTTGTAGTTACTCTAAAAAACAACAGCAAAAAAGGAAAACCAAAACAAAAAAACACTTAATAGCATTTCCAATTTCCTAACGAAAAAAGAATCCAAATGTTATATGAGACATAAACTCCTTCTCATTCTAAACCAATCAAATTTTAATGCATATTTTAGTTTGTCTCAAAGATCATTGAAGAATCTAACCATTTATAAGCATATCCTTCAGTGCCTACTACAGTCAATTCTAGTTATTTGTGATAGTAATGTCCTATACATTTCTGTAAATAAGGAATTCATGATACTGAACCACTGGCTCCTGGGGAGAAAAATAAAAAAATAAATAAATAAAAAGGGGGTTACTGTGAACCTCTGGTCACAATATTCCATTAAACAGTTAATACATAACTTTATTTTATGAAAGTCTCCGTTTAATGACACTTTAAAATATATATTTAACTTGTTAACATTAAACTCACAACAATTTTGTAATACACAACAATGAGGTTCATCTAACAAGATATTTTCTCTGAAAGGTACACTACAGCTTAGAAACACTAGGGAGTACTTCAGACTGTGCTTGGGGCCATGTTAAACAGTGAAACAATCAATAAAATCATGCAAATGAGGGAGACATGGCACTAACCTCATGCCACTGAAAAAGGTAGCTGAAATAGTAATGGGAGCTGAATAGGAATGCATGATGTCACCTATGTTGACCTTATTTGGAATGTGTGCAGGAGGTAGTTTTCATAGTTTCTCCACACTGCACATGTCTGGGAAAGACTGTGAAAGCATGCTAATACAGATTTTACAAATGCGTTAAATAAATGTTAACAAGTAGGTGAATTTACAAATATAGAATTTAGGAGTGCAAGGATTCTCTAGTTGCTTCTAGGAGAAATATAAGCAGAAAATTAGAAATAGCTATTTTTTTTCAGTGTTGAGATTGAACCTTCAGAAGGAGTTCCACATGCTAGGCAAACTCTCTACCACTGAGCTACATTCCCTACCATTACAGTTCTTGTATACTAGAATATTCACATTTATAGTCTGACTTCTGAAAAAATGATAATGACTAACTTTATACTGAATTCTCACTACATATCAGACTATTTATGTTTATGTGTGTTAGTCATGCAGGTTGGAGCAGGAAAGACAGATTATATTGTGTTAGGTATTGCTTGTACAGGGAGGAACTCATGGTCTGCGTGCCATGCAGTACTTTAAAGATGAACTGAAGTGCAATGTGTGATTGCAACAGATTAAACTGGAAATAAGTGTCAGGGCAGATTGAAGTACAACCTCAAACAATTTATATTACAAGCTCACGGTGACACACATGTTTTGTTAAATATTAAACGCATGAATTATGACTGGAACTTTGAATTGAATGTGGCAAACAAATGTTCTGCCTTCCTTGGAAAAGAATCACATACTATGAGCTTTTAAGGAAAAGATTGGCTCCAAAAATATCTACATAATAAATATCTCAGTTTCCAAGAAAATAAAAGGTAACCTTTCATAAGTGTTTTAAAATACATTATTTGCACATTCTTCTGCTATTTTGTCAGAAATTCCATGTGATTTGACATCATTTCCCTCTATGTGGACAGGAGTGATATGAAAAAAATTCATTTATGTGGAGCAAAACAAATGTAAAACTTTTGATATCTTAGCTAGAATTTGCCTGAAAATTTTAAAGCATAGGCCTGGGCTTATATCCTTTACCTAGCATTCCAGGGAAATTAAATAATTAAAATGATTACCAATGCTTATAAAGCATGACCTTTTAAAGACAACTGAGAGTAGAGTATTTCACATATGTCAACTAGATGTAGTTAAGTAATGAAGAACATTTCATCTACAAACTCACTTGTTTTTTACTGCTGCAAACACTACTGCTACTTACCTTAAATAGAGTTATACTCTTGGCATTATTGTATCAGGTGGGCTACTGTAAACCATCTAATTCTACTAACAAATCTTTGAATAAAGAGTGAGGAGGGCAGTTATTTTAATTAACAAGTTTCCACCACAATGTAATAACAGTAGTCACAAAATGATAGAACTACCTTGAAAGCAAATTTAAATGAACAACTCTAATTAGGTTAGTTATAAAACGCTTAGGTAAGAAGAGAAGACAGAAGGAAATAGTAAAAGAAGAGTAAGACATGAATATCTTCTAGCTATACCTTTTTTATGGTGAAACTTTCAGCATTTGATCCAGCACAGCAAATAGGTCTTAAATAAAAAGAGTGAAAATGAACTTAAAAATCCTGTTCTTGTGTCGCCACACGCTGTAACTTGGTGGTATGTCACCCATTAGTCTCTCATCTCATTCTCACGTATTTCAAGTACATAACTAAATTAAATAATTTAAGAAGAATGTGTCCTCTCTATGTAAGATAAAATACAAAACTTTATTTATATATTTTTATATATTATATAACCATGACCTCGGTAGAACAGCATTTTATGGTAACCTACTGTATTTGATGTAAAAGAAAATACTTTCTTATTTAAAATTCCTCTCGTATTACATGTCATACGACAGTTTTTCAAGAGGTTTCAGAGCTACAAGATTTGGGGCATCATTGTCTTAGTGCATCTGAAATTTCTCTTAATTTTTATGGGAGAAAAGAACCATGTAGTTTTCTGTGATTTCTTCTTTGATTCTGTATTGGCTCGATTACTCTTTATATGATGTGTCATTGAGCAGTTTGCCAAGTATGTTTTTGCTGAATATTCCCATTGAGAAGTGTTTCCTATATATTAAGTCTGTCCTCTGAAACAACTGCACCTTATTTCCCAATGACTTACCTTTTCTAAGGGGGATCCACGTTATGCCTCCAATACTGTGGGCTATAATGTGGCAATACAATGTTTTGAAAAATAATAGAACTAGGAAAGCAATATTCTTGATAGCAAAATAAGCCTAATGACATTTTCTCTATAAATTTATGTTTCCTCTCAGTAGCAGTTTTCTTTTGTGGCCCCTGACATAGATAAAACTGAGCCCCATAGACATATATATATATATGACTGAAACAGCCCATATGTTTCTGAATTCCACAAGTAAGTCATTCAAGAAGATTTATGCCTATCTTATTCTTCCCATGGTCATCTTTATTTGTAAATTTGCATTAGAAACTCAATGCTGTATTCCATTTATTATTGTTTAGTGATTCTTTGACTGATATTAACCATTAGCCTATACCAGGTGCTGTGGTTACAAAAGAGAAAATCATGGTTCCCGTCTTCAGAAGGCTCTCTATCTAGTAGGGGAGTATAAAGTAGGTAGCTTAAAACACGTGATCTCTAAAGCATGAATTATAAACATAAAATTATATGGAATTATCAGAATTATATTGAAAATATCAATGGAGTACAGAAATGAAAAGTTCCAGGGAGACTATGAATTATGAAGTCAATTTACTTTTGCAGATTGGACAGGCAAGCCACTATTTTTATGTATTTTCAGGAATAATCTAAGATTATCTCATCCAAATTTTATATCGTGGTTTACATTTTCTCAAGGATTGCCGCAGTTAATTTCTATTATAGCACTGTGCTTTACACTCCCTTCCATGTCAGAATGAATCCTTCATTTCTGTAATTATCACGTGGTTTTCACTTACTCTTCTGCAATGAATCATCCCCAGAGCCCATATGTTTGGTCTCTCACCATTGGGACATATTATGTTCAATAACAGTACAAAATGACAAATGTAAAGTTTTTTTTTTTAAACTGTGTCACATCACTTAAACCCTGGTTATGCATCCTTCTCAAAATACTGACTGATAAGACAGCTGTGCTCTACTTTTGTTTTACCAAATCTAGCAAGTATTTTATTTGCAATAAAGAAAGTGAAGGTCCATCAACGTTGTATAGAACCATCTGCTTCTCAAATTAGTTTCATACAGTGAATTTAATCCTCAATAATTCTCAGTTACTTATAATTCTGGAAGGGTATTGTATTTTCTAAGTGTACAGTTAACCATGGAGATCTAATTCCACTCTATCATTTTATATCAAGTGTGTTAGCACTGTTTTCCAAATAGCAATGACATGGTAATAACCAGGACTTGTGCTTGGTAATGAATCATATCACAGGGTTCTGTCTAAACTAGGAGCTCTATATGCCTGCTAAGAAACATATGGGGAAACATGACATTTGATCCAGTATAAACTGGATCAAACATAAAAAAGTATAAAAGTATAAAATTACAACTGAAATTGTTCATGTAGTTACAAGCAGGTGGGAATTCTATAAATAATAAGTTGTAGATTTCATCCACATCACAACTGGGATCGAGCATTGTAGTGCCTTTCTTTAATTTTCTTCAGGCTCTTGGATTATAACATAACCCATTAAGCACATTATGTTATGTGTTCTATGTGTTCCTAAGGCATCTTTGACTCATTTTTCATAAAACAGAAGGGATTTGTGTGCAAGGTTAAATATGTGTGAATCAAAAATCAAATGAGCTTTAGAATATTTAAATAAACAAACTCATTTTAACAGGATGACCTTCTCTTAAGATAAGCTCAAATCAATGTCTATCTCTATTTGCATCTCTTGTGCAATATATGACTAGTCTGGCGAATGATTATTAAAATTGCTACTTCCATCTTCTCTGTATCTAAGCTTGTAAATGGTAGTGTTTTTCCTCACTAACTTGAAGGCTTTGGCGTATTTTAATGTGCTCTGACCCAAACAATGAGCAAAGTGTCTTGTTCACTAACAGAGTAACACTTTGCAAGATTGTGTAAGCAGAGGTACAAGCTGTGAGATTTATAAGTCAAGAGTCATTTTCTTGACTTTAATAATGAAAATCAGTAGAATTTGTAAGTACAATAAAATATTTCTTCTAATTCGAGAAGAGGAAAAACAACTTTATATAAGCAGATAAAAAGGATACATTGCAAGTGAAAAGGGTGGCAATCCTTTATACTGTTCTCTCATAAATTTCCTTTGCCAAACAAATGTGGTGAAAATGAATTTAGAAACAAATACATTTATGTAGTCTAAGATATTTATCCTTTTTTAAGTATTTTGCATACTACATGTACTCAAATGATCCACAAAAACAACAAGATGTAGATGAGTAGCCTTTGAAAACTAATAAACTACTCCTTGAAATACTCAGAAAATTAATATTTAATGTAATATACTAGTAACCATCACAATGCTTTTGAAGATAGTAAATCACAGTAAGTCCTAGGAGCCATATTAAAATTTTAAATTGCATAAATATCCATTGATTTGTTTTTTCAATTCATTCAACTGTTTCTGTTAACAACTATGCACTAGGCAATGTAGATGCAACTATGACCAAACCCAACATTCCCTCCCCTTCAGGTTGATTTGATTACAGTTTAGAACAGAAGATGGACAATCAAAGCAAACAGAAAATAAATACCTAAGTGTAATTTATGCTAAGTACCATGGAGGAAAGAAATCAATTATCATCCAGAAGAAAAGAGCGTCCATAGTCTGCTTAAGAAAGTCATAGTGTAGATAACGAAGGGCTTGGATCTGTGCTCTGATGTTAAGGGCTTCAGCTTTTTCAGTAATGAATGAATAAATAAACTATCTCTTTGTATGGGACAAGACAGTGATTTTTCATACAGAAAAACAACATTTTGGAAAATGAATCACTGTTTCTGATTAGTGATGAGAAAATTATTACATCTTATGAGCAAATCAGTGTTCATTTTATAGTATCTTCACCCCAGTTAAAATGCTTTATGATGTAATTTTGCATTACAAAATAAAGTTAGTAATATTTATTCTGATAATTCACTATAATTCCTGCAAATAACTGGAGACATTAAAATAACTAATTTTCCACACATTTAAGGGACTGAAAAACATTTGAGAATAAATGGCATCAAGTATGGTCCAACTATTATGTAAAACGTATTTGATTTATAAATTTCATATAATATTGAAAACAGTCTGTCATTTTTTCCCTTAGTTTTCTGGTTTAAAATCTCTTACACACAAAATAGCAAATAGGCCAAAATACATTTAGATATATAGTGACAAGATAAATATATATTGAGAACACAATGTATTGAATTCATACTATATATATTATTGATAAAAGAACTCTCTTTTAAAATTGTCATTACTGTTTTATAGATTTAAATATTAAATACAGTGATTTAGGGACTTTTACATTACATTCTAAGTTGAGTTTTTTTTTCTTTTTTCTCTTCTTTTCCTATGACAGTACTCCTAACACCAGGATATAGTTCAGTGGTAGAATGCTTGCCTAGCATACATAAGGCCAGATGTTTGATACCTATCACTGAAAAAATGTTTTTCTAATGGTAATGAGAATTAACAGATGGGACAAGGAATACTCATGGCATTCTTATGGTTTAAGGTAATAATTTTATTAAAAATGTATATATGGTAGCATATATTCTTTGATGTTCTCACTGCAGTGACCTTCTTAGTAATGTATAGAAACAGTGAGTATTGTCCAGATAAACTTGATGAAAGAAATTAAGCAGGAGACAAACAGAAAGACATTCCATATGCCTGGATTAGCAAACTTAACATTGTGAAAATATTCAAACCGTTTAAATCACAATCAGAAGATTTAATGCCATCTGTTTCAAAATCACATGAACATTTCTTGTAGAAATAGAAAGAAAAAAGATCTGAAGCATTTATTTGGAACCACGAAAGAAAATGAATGAGCAGATCAATCTTGATAAACAAGAACAAAGCTGGAGATATCATACTTGGATTCCAAAATATATTACAAAGATATAATAAATAATGCAGTATACAATAGAAAGCCCAAACAGACTATCAATAAATAGTGATTGCGGTAGTAATGTAGAACTTTCTGAAATAACTGCTTAGAACTAGATGACTTGACAGGTGAATTCTCCAACTTTCTTTCTTTCTTTCTTTCTTTCTTTTTTTAATATATCAACATTCATTTTATTACCTTTCTATGGGGGAGATGCTGGGGATGGAACTCGGGGCCTTGCACTTACTAGGCAAGCACTCTACCACTCAGCTAAATCCCCAGTCCCCCAACAGACTTTCTAAGAAGAATTAATACTACCAATTTTTAAATACCTCTAAATAACAGAGTTGCTGGGAATATTACCTAACGTAGTTCGCCAGGCCAGTATCACCTGATTAACTAAACCAGGCAAATATGGGGCCAAAAAAGAAAATTAGAGGTCAATATCTTTGATGAACACTGATGTAAAGGTACTCGATAAAATATTAGCTATTGATTCAACGACATAGCAAAAATTTACATTACGATCAAGTGAGATTTATCCCTGGCATCCAGTACTATATTAGCATATTTGAATTAATCAGTGTGATACATCATATCAACAGACTGGAAGACAAAATCCACATGCTCATATCAATTGACCCATAAAAAGCATTAACAAATTTCAGCATTTTTTTGATAATAAAACCTGAATAGATTAGGTTTATTCATCAAGATAATAATAATTGTTTGTGAAATACTCATAATTGATATCATGATCAAAGTACAGAAACTGAAATCTTTTCCTCTAAGATCTGGTACATGGCAAAAACACCCCCTTGCACCACTTCTATCCAGCATATGCTGGACATGCTATCAAAAGAAATCAGGTAAAATAAATAAAGATATTTAAATCAGAAAGGAGGAAAGAAATTTATTTCTATTTGTAGATGACATGATTTATTATGTAGAAAATATATTTAAATTTAGATATATTTGGTATAGTATTTAGATATTATACCAAAACAGCTGTTATATCTAATAAATTAATGAATTAATAATATTGGAGCTTGGAAAACTAGTATACAAAACTCACTGGCATGTCAATACACAAATAATGACTTGACCAATAGAAAGAAATGAAGAGAACAGTACCACCTGAAATAACATGTAAGTGGCAAAAGATTATAAGAGTAAATTTAACCAAAGAGGCAACAGACTTATACACTGACAACTATAAAACATTGGTGAAAGAAATTGAAGACAAAAATAAATGGAAAAGTATTTCATGCTAATGGGTTAGAAAATTTAATATTGTTAAAATGCCTGTAGTACCTAAATACATATTGATTGATGCAATTGTTATCAAAATGCCAGTGACATACGTTACTGAAGTAGAAAAGACAATCCTGAAATTCGTATGACTCCACTTATAACCTTGAGTAGCCAAAGCAGTTCCAAAGGGGATCAAAATGGATTCATCACACGTTCTGATTTAAATTTGTATTAAAATATACAGTAGTAATCAAAAATCATGTCATACTGGCATTAAAAATAGGCACGTAGAGCACTAGAATGGAAAAGACAGCTCAGAAATAAGTCTAAACATCTATGGCCAACTAAGATTTCACAGGATTATGAAAAAGACAAAATGAATAGTGCTGGGGATACCGAATTTCCCAATCAAAAAAAAAAAAAA